>VDFB02099231.1:0-40158 GCA_007258455.2 Sequoia sempervirens | reverse complement strand
CTTGAAAGGTGCATGCTATTCTTTCTCAAGGCCAACACCAAAATCCATGGGATATGTGAGAATATTCCATGGAATTGCAAGATTTTATAGAAAGTTCATCAAGAACTTTAGCCAAATTTGTGCACCAATCTTGGACACCATCAAAGGAGGTCACAAATGTAAGTTTTCTTGGACCAATGAGGCTGATAAAGGGTTTGAATATTTGAAAATGAGAGTAGAACAATAGCCTATAATTGTGCTCCCTGATTTTGCTAAATTTTTTACCATTGAGTGTGATGCTAGCAATAAAGCAATAGGGGATATTTTGAGCCAAGAAGGCAGACCAGTTGGATTTCATAGTGAGAGGCTGAATGAAGCAAAGAGGATGTATTCTTCCTATGATTTGGAATTGTATGCTATGGTCCAAGCCCTCAAAAAGTGGAGGCACTACTTGTTACCTAAAAAATTTGTTGTTTATACTGATAATCATGCCTCTACTTTTTTGAATGCACAGGACAAACTCAACTAGAGGCACATGAAGTGGGTAGAGTCTTTGCAAGCCTATACTTTCACAATAAAGCATAAGAAGGGCCAAGAAAATAAGGTGGTAGATGCTCTCAGTAGAAGGGCACTTGTAGTGCAAGAGATCCAACTCAAAAGCATGGGGGTTGAAGCATTGAAGGAAGATTCCGATTTCAAGGAGGTATACAATGTTTGTGAGCAACATTTGAATTATTTTCATGGTGAATTCTCTAAATTTTTATTATAGAATGGTTTTCTCTTCAAAGGAAGCCAATTGTGTGTGCTTAAATGCTCAATGAGGGGGAATATCATAAAGGAGAAACACAGTGGGAGTCTTGGAGGCCACTTTGGCCTTGACAAGACCTTAGAACAAGTTAGGAGATTTTACTATTGGCCAAAGTTGCAGGTGGATGTGAGAAGGTATGTGGAAGGCTGCACAATATGTCAAAGGGAAAAGGGAACTTCATCAAATGCAGGACTCTATCAACCACTGCCCATTCCCAATAGGCCTTGGGAGTGTGTAAGTATCGACTTTGTCTTGGGGTTGCTTAGAACCCAAAAAGGTTTTGATAGTATCTTTGTGGTAGTTGATAGATTTAGTAAGATGGCACATTTTATTCCTTGAAAATGCACCAATGATGCATCTCATATAGCAGGTCTCTTCTTTAAGGAAGTTGTTAGGATACATGCACTGCGTTTAAGCATTTTTTTTTATAGGGATTCTAAATTCATTGGTCACTTTTGGAGGACCTTGTGGAAGAAAATCAAGGAAAAAATTTGTCCTTTAGTTCAACATACCATCCACAAATGGATGGAAAAAATGAAGTGGTGAATAGATCATTAGGAAACTTCTTAAGATGCCCTACCAAGGAGTATGGACAAGCTTGGGATATGATTTTACCTCAGGCTGAATTTGCATATAATGACTCCATGAATAGGAGCATTGGTAGAAGCCCTTTTGAGGTAGTCTATGGCATGCACCCTAGAGGGGTCTAGGAACTAAGAGATCTACAAGGAGTTGCTAGGAGAAGTACTCAAGGTGGGGAATTTTCTGTTACAATCAGAGATATTCATCAACAAGTGAAGGGAACCCTTCAAAAGAATGTTGAGAAGTATAAGGAAAAGGCAAAGTTAAAGAAGAGGAATGCCCAATTGAAGGTTGGAGACTTGGTGATGGCACACTTGAAGAAGGAGAGACTTCCAAAAGGAAAGTATACCAAAATCATGATGAAGAAGATAGGACCTTGCAAGGTGGTCTACAAGTTTGGCCAAAATGCTAATGAAATAGAGCTACCTCCTAGTGTGGCAATCTCTCCTATCTTCAACATTTCTTACTTGTATCCTTTCAAAGCTTTTGTGATATGATTGAGTGCTTGGTTACTATCAAAATAATGATATGATTGATGTTACTAAATTTGGTTAAGGTGTATAAGAAATGTTTGGTGACTTTGATGGTTGGATGGGTGACTATTATGAAGCCTTTTGAGCAAATTGGTGATTAACCACAAGATGATAATCAAGATTCTGTTGTAGTAGGAGTTTGTAACCTGTAAATAGACTATTGCAGTCAAAATATGGTGAGTATAGTGCGTGATAATGGACTGATAATAGTGAGGTATGGTTTAATTGATTTGTTGCCTTGGTGATTAAATGAAATGATGAATTGCTCAAGTGTCAATAATCAGGTTTATGTTGTTTTTTATGCTGGTTGAGAATGATGTGAATCTAATTGATTAAGTAAAATTTCTCTTTAATATGGTTTTTTCTTTGAATGAATCAATTGGAATATTGATTAGTGGAATGATGAATGATGGCCTATGAAATGGCTAAGAGAATTTGAGTGGATTTTGGTTGAATGAAAAGTAGATTTATGATGAAATTATATTTGATCTTCTCCTGATTCTATTTGGGACTAAAATCCCTTGAAGAAATGATGTTGATGGTGTTTGTTGGATGCTCTACATCAGATGTACCTTGATGATTGAGTGTTTTGATATGATGATCTGCATCACTAACTTCCGTGTCTATGCTATTGCTTACTATTATGGTTTCATAGATTATTTCCAAGAATCCATAGTTTGTCGTGGTGGTGCACCTTTGCAAGAACATGCCTCCATGTGAAGTAATTGCATCATTCTGCTTATGTTGAATTTCTAAACAACTATATTGTACGGTTGAAATTTTGTCATCTATCAACATCTAGTTATTAGTTATGGAATTTGAAGTAATGCTTTGAGTTTGAATGATGCGTAATGCAACATAACCAACAATATGAATATAAACTACACAAATCTATTAAGTAGAATTCATTAGTTAATTTCTCTTTATTCTATTACCTCCATCTATGTTTGAGTGAATCCACTAGCACTAGGAGGTGTTTGCTTGAAACCACCAATATTAGCCTGTTGAACATCCAAAATCACATGTATTAAAATACCATTCATAAAAGAACGCTATTAACATGTAATAAATTTATAATTTTCTACTAGTTACATACCCCACTGATAGATGTACTGTAGAAATAAGTAGGTGGAGGACCGATGTATCCAGTCTCAACACTGTGACCTTGCAATTTTATTAAAATAATAAAACTAAATTACTTAATCATGCATTTCAGAATCAAAATTTAATAAATTAAATTCAATGAACATGTTGAGTTTCACCTGACTATCAATGGCATATGCACAATGCAAAATTTCATCAATCCTCTCCATCCCCATACTAGCATACAGATCCTATGTAGCAGCATACAAATCATGCGTAGTAGCATACAGATCCTGCATAGCAACATACAGATCCTGTGTAGCAGTATATGGATCCTGCATAACAGCCTCCCGAGTGTCTGTGGGGTCATATGAACAAGTTGCCTTGCAAGATTGACACACATGGGTTTGAAGGCCACCACCCGAAGAATCCCATGGATGGCATTGTACAATAGGGCTAGTATGATGGGTGACACTCCGGGTCAAAGTGTTGATCACCTGCAATGTCTCTAAAGCCAATACTCTCCTTCACAATGATAGGCATAACAATGTGCTCATGAGGTGGCCTAGCGAGAGGTCATCTCCCTTGCCATGCAGGATCCGATTGTGCACCAGGCCTATCCTGAGCTGACCCCCACCTCTCTCCTAGAACTCCCTTATATCAAAATAATTTGGGATTTGGTTGAATACGAACTCACTGTATAGTTTCCTAAGAAAATATTGGGGGACTTCATAATTATTTCATGGTGGGTAATCAAGACCAAGTACCACTTATCATAAAAATGGTTCCTAATCTCTTGGTGGTGGCACCAATGAATAGGAAACCTCTTCGCAGTAAGGATATAAGAGTTTGATTTGTTCTAGGGTCAGTGAATAGAGAGCACAAATCACCTTTACTAATTTTTAAATCTTTTACTTGTTTATATGATAGTTTATCTACATAATATGCCTTAGCTTCCTGCCTCCTATCTTGTCATCCAGTTATTTGTTGGGTTATTGAATATACATTTTTTAACATTTCTTTCATTGAATTTGTTAGTGTCATTATTTTTGCGGTTGAAGCATTTGGATCACTCAACCTACTAATAAGATCCTCAATTTGTTTTTTGTTGCTTTCAATTTCACTCCTCAAATTTTGTTGAGTGCCAAGAGGGTGTTGAGTGATTGGTGGGGGAGGTTGATTTTGTTGAGGAGGATTTTTCTGTTCTTCTTGTTGAGGATTTTTAGGATTATTTGCATCTCCTACAAATTAAAAAAAAACCAATCAAATCTAACCTAAAACAAACAAAATCAACTTGAAACCAAGAAATTCAAAACAAATAGCAAACAATACTTACCTCTTGCACCTCTTCATTATTGTGGCGCCATCTTTGTGAATGAAAAACAACTATTTTTGATGAGTTTTGAAGAATGCCTCCTCCTAGAATGCGATTGCAAAAATGAGGGTTTTTGGCCGTGGGAAGAGCAGAAAAATAGAAAAGAGAAAGTGAATAACTTTCACTTTTTTTTTTCTTTTAAAATGAAATAACATGAGTGCATTATAACACGGTCGCATTATGTCATTTCCAAACTTTTTTTGAAGTTGGCCACATAAGTGTAACGCAAATTCATGCACCCACCCACAAGCAACAAATGATATTTTTTTGGTTCAACTATTGGGGGTTCCATGATTAAGTTTTGGTTGAATCTTTAAAAAGTCAAATTTTAGACACTTCTCAAAAGATCAACCAATGTGGCGAGTTACATGATGAGTCGCACCTCCAAACCCTAGTTATAGATAAATAAGAGACTAGTCTACATTTTTTTAAAAAAAAATGAAGGTTCTACGATATTTCAATCAATTGCTACATGCTGAGAAAGTTAGCCTGCATGACTACTGGGCCCTCTCCCCTAAATGAATAAAGGGATATCACTAGGCCGATGAAAAACAATGACATAAGTTGTTTTAATGAGGGAACACGTGACCAACAAAAGACTTAGGAAAAATAAAGTTAGGCAAAGGAAATAAAATGATGAAACAAAAGGGGGCCCAACCTAGATGAAGTGATGGGGCTTAAGTCGTTTTAAAACCTTCCCAAAAAGTAATGGCTAAATATATCCCATCCAAGGTGTAAGATGAACACTAGGGTTTTACATGAAGATGAAGGTAAAACCCCATCCTTAGGATTTTCCCAAACACCATAGATGACCAAAGACACAAGGCAGGATAAAATAGAACATAAAGAAAAAAACTTTGAAGTTCCATCACTACCCATAACCCTAAACCCTAAACCATTAACCTTTAACCCTTAAACCCCAAACCCTTAAGCTCTCTACCCTCTCTCTCTCTCAAGTCTCTCCCTCCTACCTCCTCTCCCTCTCTCTCTCCATCTCTCTCCCCCTCTATCCACCCAAACCCCTAAACCATAAACTCCTAAACCATAAAACCCACCCTCCACCTGTCTCCCTCCCTCCCTCTCTCCATTCCCTCCACCCCCTCCCTCTCTCTCTCTTATCTCCCCTCCATCCACCATATCCCCTCACCTTCTATCCACTCCACCTTAACCCCTCTACTCTCATCTCTCCCACTTCCTCCCTCTCTCTCATTTGAATCCCTCTATCTCTCTCCCTCTACCCATGACCTAGGCCTTGGCCTTAGGCCCCCAGGCCCGTAGGCCATCACCTCACCCTTATATATATATACTCGGGTCATAACCATCACACCACTTGCATATAGAGTTAATATATACCACTCACCTATCTCCACTCTCCACCAACCTTAAGCCATATTCCATTCGGCTCCGGCCATAAACCGTCCACCCTCTACCCTCTCTGTCTCTCAAGTCCTCTCCCTCCACCCCTCTCTTGGGTCTCTCCACTCCCCCCCTCCATGTGTCCTCCCCTCTACCATTAAACCCTAAACCTTAAACCCTAAACCCTTAAACCCTAGAGACTTAAACCCTCTAGCCTCTACCCTTAAACCTTTCTCCATTTATCTATCTCCCACTCCCTACCTATCTCTCTCTTTGAAGTCTCTCCATCCTAGCACCACTCCCTCTTTCAAGTCTCTCTCTCCCCCTTTCCTCCCTTCCTCCCCTCTTCCCCTCTCCCTTCCCCCTCCCAATTCTCTCTCTCTCTCCTAGGATCTCTCCACTACCCATATCCACCAAATCCCCTTAAATCCTCTACCACTCTATCTCTCCATTTCCTCCCTATCCCCCTCTACCTCTCTCGTTCCCTCTCTCTAATTCACCTCTGTCTCTCTCCCCTCTACCTTTAACCCTAAAGAGCCTAAACCCTTGGCCCTTAAAACCCTCTATCCTCACAGCCAACCCTCTACCCTCTATCTCTCTCCCCTCCCACTCCCTCTCTCTCTCTCAGAGACTCTCCCTCCTACCCTCTCTCCCTTTCTCAGGTCTCTCTCTCTCTCACCCACTCCCTCTATCTCTCTCCCCTCTACCTTTAACCTTAAACCCTAAACCATTAACCTTTAATCTCTAAACCCTTAAACCCTCTACCCTCTATGCTTAACCCTCTACACCATTATTGCAAATAACATTAACAACAAAAAATAATCTCATTTAATAGCTCAACATAATAGCATAATAATGAATATAATTGGCTGTTCATCAGTAATATCAACTATTTGGAGCATGAGATAACTACAACACATTCCATAGTGTAAAATAGTCATTGATTTACAATTTGTAGCAAGTGCTAGGTAAAGAAAAACAAAATACTGAACCATACAAATTTCTACAACTTACATCAATGCCATATATCCATTGAGGGAGTCAAATTCATAAACATTTAAGGGTTTATGATAGATTTAACACATAAAATATAAGAGCCTTGAGAACATTGCTTTACAATTCATCAACATGTATTCTAACCCAATACTACTTATCAAATCCTTATACAAAACATATCCACCTACAATCCCATTCAAGCATTTTAATTAATTCCTTGAATTAAAGCCAAAACATAAATCATTCACACCACAAGAGTGAGATGAATGAGATAACCCTTGATTATCTTATTCAAAATTCAAATATGCATGTACAATGGAGAGACATGAGTTTGAATTAATCATTTCAATTCAAATGCCAGTACTATCATAAAACATAAAATCCCCATAAATTCAAAACCTACTACAGAATGACTCAAAACCTAAATTGCATTTTCCTTAAAACCATTGAACTTTACAATTTTCTCTGCAACTCTACCTAGACTCAACCAAAAATATCTAACTTGCTAACCCGTACTTCTGGCCTTGAAATTATTCTTACAGAAAATGAAGGAGCAAACAAGCATTGAGCCAGAAAGTACCTCTCATTTTAGATGCTTTTCTTCACAAAACTTTTGAGGAAAACAGCTATACCTTCTTATTTTTCATCCTATGCCCTATTCATGCATCCTAAAATTACAACAGTATACATAGGGCCTCTTACACAAGCTACAGTAATCACAAAAAGTGTAAGACCCCTTTATATCATGTTTGGACTACAAAACCCTCAAAAATAGGGTAACCGGGCTGTATGCAAAGAAATGAAGCTTTCTAACTCAAATTGAAATGCCTTAAGCCCTCAAATTAGATTCAAATCAAAGTTAACACATATACTCATGACCTGGAATTGATTTCACATCAAAATATGGCTGTATGTGATTGTATAGTGCTACATATCAGGAAAAATACAATTTTTTTGCAGAAAAACATAGATTTTTGAATGTCAAGAGCTTGTATTTTAAATCCTCAACTATCAACAACCATTACAATGATCACTTTATGCCTTTTAAAGGCCTTTACACATCAAACACTGAACAACCACCTCTACAACTGACTTTTTAATCTTTTATGATCACATGAAACATAAAACACACTAATTTCAAGGTTGTTAACATCACTATTGAAATGTTTTAATGTTTTGACCTTTCAAACATTAAAAAGTACATAATTAAATTAATTATGTAATGGCATAAAAATTAAAAACATCATGAATTAATTATGTAACCACATAAGTCAAATATAATTCTATCAAGAAATTAATATCAAATAGATAATATAATCACATAACTCATACATTTCAATGTCATTGATTTTCTTCTTCATCCAACTCTTTCTCTGTATCATCTGATCCAGATTCAACATTGTAAGGATTGGTCATATCATCATCATTGTCATCAATATCAGTTTCGATAATGTCATCATCCACATGGATATCATCTTAATGAACGTTAACTCCTACATCATCATGATCTAGTTCCTCCTCTTCGACATCTTCGTCAGGGACATCATCAACTAACTACTGATCCTGATCTTCATCTACATCATCTTCTAGTTCTTTGGTATCTTCTTCTTCACCATATTATACTTTATTGGCCTTCCTCTTGGATCATGTATAACAAAAAATGACCAACTTGGTTTACTTGGAACCTCTGAGTAAAATACCTACTCACATTGGATTGGAAGAGCATAGGGATCATTTCCAACTCGTTCGATCAACCTTATATTAACCATGGTAAATCCATTATCATGTTCAATAACAGTTCTCTCAGGATCATTTTCATTCAATCGTAGCTTGTACCATAAGACGACAAACATAATTAATCTGAAGGACTTAAAGCACACTCAAGTATATCATCCAAAATCCCATAGTATCAATTTTCTAAGACTTTTGGATGCATGTCACTTCTAGATGAAACATTAGTCACCTGAAAGACTACAGTTATACCAGAATCACAAGTTTTCTTCATGTCATCAAACATTTTGATTTAAAATTTATGAAAATTGCACCACATAGCCTTGTGGTGTTTCACCTGCAATATGTCAAACATGTAAAAATTATTGCAATATCTTTAGTTGATAAATATATTTATTCTTGGCTGAATGTATGCAAAGAAAAAAATCTCAACATATATATACATCAATATAATTGAAAATAATTAGATAATATGGGTGATTAATATATTTATACTTACCTGTTTATCTCTTAAACCATATGCTAAATCAATTTTCATTTGTGTAACATTGGAATCTCCATTACAATGAGCTTCTTTAACTAATGAAGCCACACCTTCCGATGTTAATGCGCGACCAGATTGTTGACACCGTTCAATCCATACCATCATCCAATCAAGATTGTTTGTGATGTACAAATGTAGTGCATCCCACTCTCGACCAACTGTATAATTTTTTTTTGAAATTTACAAATGACATATAATTAGTTAAATACCACATTATATGGCCTTAATTTATAATTGATGTATATTGAAGATTAAAAAATAAATTTAAGTACAATATACATAAAAACCATATGTAAAATGTATTCCAATTAATCTCCATGACCATCTTATAATTACCTATCACTTTCCTCAATCTACCTTTCCCCATCAGGTGCTTCCCTTCGAATTTGTTAATGGAGTTGGGATCCCAAATGCGATCTACATGGATCTTTGCTGCAAAATTAGGAAGATATTCACTAATGTACACCATGGTCTGGTTGTAATACCCCTCCTCTTACTGTTTGGATTTATTGTTTTTCTATGCGTTCGTTTGCTACTTGTGATTGTGATGGTACTGTTATTGTGTGAGTTGGATAGTTAGACATTTGATGATGTTGTTATTCCATTAGTAGACTGTTGGTGATTATGTTTATACACTTGAGGATTTGATTATTGCACATGACATTGTGGTTGGTTAGATGTTAGTTGATTTTCAGAATTATATTATGATGCAATGATTTAATGAATTATGTTATGTGATGATTGTTAGTTACGAATATTAATTGATTGGTTATAGTATAATTGTTAGAATAGGTGTGATGAAGGACAACATAGCATCACTCGTTCGCGAGTGCCCTGTTATGTTGCGATTCCTTCTCACAATGCAGTGCTTTAATTTAATGCTTCGATTTTATATATATATGTATGCACATGTACACAACTTCATCTGTATGCAGGTATTGTAGGTACAAGTCTCGATTCCACCTGCTTCGGCAGGACAGGGCGAGCACCAATAACCCAACGGTTAAATGTTGAAATAGAGGTGATGATGAAGTCCTCCCGTCCCATGATGTCAAATCGTCTCGCTTGATTGGTATTGTGCATTTCTATAATTGTCGTCATTGTGGTTTGTGTTGTGTATGTCGTATTTTATTAATGTGAGTATTTTATAGGTAGTGATTTAGTTAATTGAATGTGGATAATAATTGTTTATTTTAATGTTGATTTATTTGTATGAAAATATTTAAATGTTTTATTTAATTTTTATAAAGTCACGTGTTTCGATTAAATGATAATTAAATATTAAAGGTATTTTAATTATTTTAATCAATTATCTGGTGGAGGATAATTATTAGAATAATTTATTTAAATTAAATAAGTAATGTGATGTGCAAGTAAAGTTGCAAAAATAGAAATTAAAGCAATAAAACAAATAAAAGAATAAAAAAGTTGTGAGAGAAAATAAGAAAAGAGATCTGGGTAAAAAGCTGGCTTTTAAAGAATTGTTTTCTTTTATTTTTGATTTTTAGAGTTTTGTGAGAGATTGACAAGATATTTTTATTTAATTAAGAATTTTTGGAAGTTTTCACACACAGAAGATTAGGGATTGAGAAGTTGCACAAGTTATTATGTATTTTGAATCTGAAGAGAATAGGGGTTTTTGATCTTTTGCTAATTTGAAGAGAGTTCTAGAAAGGGTTTGGGAATCTATTACTAGTTATTTTGGAGTCTTCTGAACAAAAGGATCGGGTTTGAGATTTGAGCACGGTGACTCAGAGGAGATTCAAAGCAAGAAGGAGGAGTTCTTCGTAAAGGCCGTCTGGAACCAGCTTCATCAGATTCTCAAAGAAGCGCAGGACTCTAGGTTCCCGTCTCTATCTTTGATTGTCTCTGAATCTGCAAAATAAACAAAAATTAGGATTTGAATGAATTTGTATTGCAAATAAAAGAATAAATAAAATAAAATCTGTCTGCGATTTAGATTTAAAGGATTTCTTTGAAGAATTGAAAATGAATAAACAAATAGGTTTTCCTTGAAGAGAAAATTTTATGTGAGACTAGAAGATCTTGTTTTGCAAACAATGGAAAATAAACTCTTCGAATGCTATTCTAATATACACGATCTCTTTGCTATTCCAGTAGAAAAGAACAATCTTGGTATTTTTTTTTAAAAAGATTGAAATATTATTTTTGAAAATCAATAAATATATGTATTTTTAATTTATGGTTATTCTGTTTTGTTTTTACACATAAATCTGTATTCTGTGCTTGTATGTAATTATTTACAATTATATATTTATTATGTTATTTAAGGTATGAATTTTCTGTGTTTACACAGAAGAAATGTTTTTCCCTCTATATATATACATATATATTATTGTTCTTAAATTTAAAATCTGTGTGTTTGTAATAGTTGAAAATTTGTTTAAAAAAAAGAAATTCTGGCCTATTTCCATCAGCGTCCGTACCGTACCTGGTAAAGGACGAAATTTTAGTTATAAAAATAAATTAAATAAAATTGAAATTATAAGTAAACTTTTATAAAAATAAATAAAAATAAAAAAATAGAATAATAATAATTGAGAGGCCGAATTAACCAGTCGGCATTGTTTATTTTAATTCTAATTCTGTGAATGTTTTTTTTTATGGGGATTAGGGAGGGGACGGCTGGGCCGTACCCCGGCCCTGCCCCAAGGGAGCCGCGGATTGGCCACAGCAGTCCTTACGGATTGCTGTGCGCAGCAGTCCGTAGGACTGCTACGTACAACAGCCGTAAGGGCCGCTGTACCAACGGCGGCGGCTTATTTAAGCCTTGTTTAATGTATAAAATTTATAATTATTTCTGTTATTTTTATTTTAAATTTTTGTTTTAAAATTTTCATTATTTCATTGTTATGATTCAGTTTTAATATATGTTAAACTATATAGCTATATATATATATATTTATATATAGGGCTTATTATCTTATTAAAATTATTTTTTTAATAAAGTTATTTTTCAATGAAATTTTATTGGTTATAAATAATTTTAATATGTATGTATAAAATTGAATAATAGGGTAATTTTCTAAAAAGAAATGTTTTGGGAAAAGATAATTTTGCCTTGAGAGTAATTGATTTTCTTTAGATAGGTGAAGTAAAATTTATAGAAAGGAGTGGGTTATGGTGTTATTTTTTATAAGTAATTTAAAATTTGTTAGCCTTGGGTAAGTAGTTTTTAGGTAGTTTCTTCGATGTAAGGGAGTTAGTATTTTGTAAACAAGCAATTCAGCGAAAATTGGAAAATTAGATATAATTTGATGAAAGATTATTTAGGCCCTTTCTATAAGAAATACATTTATAAGTTTGTATTTTTAAGAGTATGAACCTATATGTGCAATGGTATTTTTTGGTATCAATAAAACATGTAGAAGTGTGGAGTAGATCTTACGGTTAAGTTAAAGAGTTATGTGAAACGTGAAAGTAGTGCCTCTATTGAATTGTTGGATTGATTTCTTTATTGAGTGGACTAATTTCCGTATTAAGTTTGTGCATTGGTTGATCGTTCTATTGTGTTAATCATTGATCTTGTTTAAGTTTGTTTTGAGTCATATTGTAAGATCATTGTGTAATGTATGGTTGGGTAACCTAGGAGAAGAAATAGAGGTCTCCCTTGGATACCACTCGAGAGTGTATCAAATTTAATTGTGAAGATTTCATTGGGATGTTGCCACTCACTACCTTATGTTGTTGACTCGTTCTTGATATCTTGTTTCTATTGTTAGTTCTTTGATGAGGAAACCCTATGGATTGTCGATTTTCCTTGTGCATTTTGATTATGGTTCTCCTTTATTCTGGTTGCAGTGAGGGGACCTTGTGTAATTGTGATTCAGTTGTTGTTTATTAAGAACCCTAGTTCCAGAGGCGTGTCTTTTAATCTGTGATTGTTATTCCGTGTGGTTGTGCTCTTGGAATTGGAAATCTATTAGAATTACTTTTGGAAGGGTTGTACGTGGGTATTGGAATTTTGATTATGAGCTATTGTGAGATGGATTTTCCTCGCTTGTTTATGTTTTGAGTTATCTGTTTGTTCGTGATAGTACAACCCTTTCCTAGTTTTGATTTATGTTAGGGGTCATAGGGAGAGTGGCTCTTCATGGGCGCCAGCACCTCGGATGGAGGAAGTGCTCAGGGGAACCCATGTAAGAGTAGTTAAACAAGTGATAACCTAAACAATAGAATTTAGGGGGATGGGTAGTAACACATACAAGATAATTAAAACTGGATTCCTCGTCTATGCACTAGGGCTACCGTAGACTAGTGATAGACTGAGTAGGCCGTGGTTGGCAAAGTCGTAGTCTCGTCTTCATGAGAGATTATCGGCTCCGCATTAGCTACCCTATGGTGCCGGTGCCTCAATTAGAAGGAAGGGCCAGGAGATCCATAGATGGGTGCCGGTGCCTGAGTTGGAGGAAGTGCCAGGGGATCCCATGAAAGCTATGCGATGACACTCTCCACTAGACACCCTTGTTCTTGTTCTTGTGTTATGTTTTGTAGTTGGCTTTGGATATCGTATCTTTATGTTGTTTTCGAGGGCTAGAGAATCCATAGATGGGTGCCAGCGCCTCAAATGGAGGAAGTGCTAGGGGATCCCATGAGAGCTATGTGATGACCCTCTCCACTTGACACCCGTTTGCCTTGGTTTTGGTTGCCTCTGGATCTGCGTACTGAATGGTTGTTTAGATTTATATGGAATCATGTACTTTTTATTGTTTCAGATTTATTCAGAAATGTATTTTGGAGGTTGTTGCGATTCTTCTGGATATTGTACCTTTATGATGCTTTTGATTCTTGTGAAATTGTTCATGATTGCTAATTGGTGATACTTCATGTTATTGTGGTGATTTTCTTAGTTTTGACTTGTTATGTGATTTGTGAGCGTTGATGGTTGCTCATTGTATGCTTTGAGTTGTACTTGTTTCGTATCATGTTGTTGAGACGGTTTGACATTCATGGTCGGGTTCACTTCCTCGTCACCTTTGAGCACGGGGGGTGAGTTACTTGTAATTCAATTATCAAGAGATTGTAATGTAACATTAAAACGATGATGTAATAGTTAGGCTCTTTTGTATTTTATTAGGATATGTATCATGGATATATTATGTGATGTTTATTGTTCTTGCATCACGGTTATTAGATGTATCATTGTTTATGGTTATTATAATATTAATGGTTATGTTGTAATCCTTATCTTTACTTATGTTTAGTTGTTGCGATGTAACCTCTCGTGCCTCAGGGAACTAAGTGTGTGTATTCTATGTAATGTGTTATGTGATTATGGTTAAATGTTATTACATGTTTAATTTAATTATAAAAAAAAAATTATTTGCTTTGTGTGTGTTCTCTGGGGTTTGTACGACGGGCGTTACAACTTGGTATCAGAGCATAGGTTCATACACTGGGCACTATGTGTGCTCACTATGTAACCTTGCGTTTAGTCCCTTGAGTCTAGAGTTTCATGTTTTGTTGTGTTTGTTGTGAACCTAAGTTTCTTCCGTTAGTTGGTCTCAGGGCAATGGTGCAGGAAACTGATGGGAAAGGATAGGACCCTCGATGTAGTGCACAATGCACCGATATCCTTCCTGTCATGGATGCACCATGAGCCCATGTGTCATTGTGTGATGTGATTTCTAGTGATGTGAGTTATGAGTGTGGTTTGTGGCATGTTCTTTGCGTGGTTGTTGTGTGCTTACTCTTATCTATTTAATGGCTTCCTGGAGTAAGCCATATCCTTGGGGGGGAGGATGTAATACCCCCATGTTACTAATGGATGTAATAACCCCATGTTACTAATACTTGTTAATATTATTTGTTACTCTTATGTGCGAGCTTGATTCTAGTTTCTATTGGTGGTTAGTTCATCGTCTTGGTGTGTGAGGATGCCTTCAGTATTTGGGAATCTTATTTCCTTTTTGTTTTCCCGCTTCCGGGAGTAAGCCGATTTTATGAGGGGGAGGATGTAATACCCCTCCTCTTACTGTTTGGATTTATTGTTTTTCTATGCGTTCGTTTGCTACTTGTGATTGTGATGGTACTGTTATTGTGTGAGTTGGATAGTTAGACATTTGATGATGTTGTTATTCCATTAGTAGACTGTTGGTGATTATGTTTATACACTTGAGGATTTGATTATTGCACATGACATTGTGGTTGGTTAGATGTTAGTTGATTTTAAAAATTATATTATGATGCAATGATTTAATGAATTATGTTATGTGATGATTGTTAGTTACGAATATTAATTGATTGGTTATAGTATAATTGTTAGAATAGGTGTGATGAAGGACAACATAGCATCACTCGTTCGCGAGTGCCCTGTTATGTTGCGATTCCTTCTCACAATGCAGTGCTTTAATTTAATGCTTCGATTTTATATATATATGTATGCACATGTACACAACTTCATCTGTATGCAGGTATTGCAGGTACAAGTCTCGATTCCACTTGCTTCGGCAGGACATGGCAAGCACCAATAACCCAACGGTTAAATGTTGAAACAGAGGTGACGATGAAGTCCTCCCGTCCCATGATGTCAGATCATCTCGCTTGATTGGTATTGTGCATTTCTGTAATTGTCATCATTGTGGTTTGTGTTGTGTATGTTGTATTTTATTAATGTGAGTATTTTATAGGTAGTGATTTAGTTAATTGAATGTGGATAATAATTGTTTATTTTAATGTTGATTTATTTGTATGAAAATATTTAAATATTTTATTTAATTTTTATAAAGTCATGTGTTTCGATTAAATGATAATTAAATATTAAAGGTATGTTAATTATTTTAATCAATTATCTGGTGGAGGATAATTATTAGAATAATTTATTTAAATTAAATAAGTAATGTGATATGCAAGTAAAGTTGCAAAAATAGAAATTAAAGCAATAAAACAAATAAAAGAATAAAAAAGTTGTGAGAGCAAATAAGAAAAGAGATCTGGGTAAAAAGCTGGCTTTTAAAGAATTGTTTTCTTTTATTTTTGATTTTTAGAGTTTTGTGAGAGATGCACAAGATATTTTTATTTAATTAAGAATTTTTGGAAGTTTTCACACACAGAAGATTAGGGATTGAGAAGTTGCACAAGTTATTATGTATTTTGAATCTGAAGAGAATAGGGGTTTTTGATCTTTTGCTAATTTGAAGAGAGTTCTAGAAAGGGTTTGGGAATCTATTACTAGTTATTTTGGAGTCTTCTGAACAAAAGGATCGGGTTCAAGATTTGAGCACGGTGACTCAGAGGAGATTCGAAGCAAGAAGGAGGAGTTCTTCGTAAAGGCCGTCTGGAACCAGCTTCATCAGATTCTCAAAGAAGCGCAGGACTCTAGGTTCCCGTCTCTATCTTTGATTGTCTCTGAATCTGCAAAATAAACAAAAATTAGGATTTGAATGAATTTGTATTGCAAATAAAAGAATAAATAAAATAAAATCTGTCTGCGATTTAGATTTAAAGGATTTCTTTGAAGAATTGAAAATGAATAAACAAATAGGTTTTCCTTGAAGAGAAAATTTTATGTGAGACTAGAAGATCTTGTTTTGCAAACAACGGAAAATAAACTCTTCGAATGCTATTCTGATATACACGATGTCTTTGCTATTCCAGTAGAAAAGAACAATCTTGGTATTTTTTTAAAAAAAGATTGAAATATTATTTTTGAAAATCAATAAATATATGTATTTTTAATTTATGGTTATTCTGTTTTGTTTTTACACATAAATCTGTATTCTGTGCTTGTATGTAATTATTTACAATTATATATTTATTATGTTATTTAAGGTATGAATTTTCTGTGTTTACACAGAAGAAATGTTTTTCCCTCTATATATATACATATATATTATTGTTCTTAAATTTAAAATCTGTGTGTTTATAATAGTTGAAAATTTGTTTTAAAAAAAGAAATTCTGGCCTATTTCCATCAGCATCCGTACCGTACCTGGTAAAGGACAAAATTTTAGTTATAAAAATAAATTAAATAAAATTGAAATTATAAGTAAACTTTTATAAAAATAAATAAAAATAAAAAAATATAATAATAATAATTGAGAGGCCGAATTAACCAGTCGGCATTGTTTATTTTAATTCTAATTCTGTGAATGTTTTTTTTATGGGGATTAGGGAGGGGACGGCTGGGCCGTACCCCGCCCCTGCCCCAAGGGAGCCGCGGATTGGCCACAGCAGTCCTTACGGACTGCTGCGTACAACAGCCATAAGGGCCACTGTACCAGCGGCGGTGGCTTATTTAAGCCTTGTTAAATGTATAAACTTTATAATTATTTCTGTTATTTTTATTTTAAATTTCTGTTTTAAAAATTTCATTATTTTATTGTTATGATTCAGTTTTAATATATGTTAAATTATATAGCTATATATATATTTATATATAGGGCTTATTATCTTATTAAAATTGTTTTTTTTATAAAGTTATTTTTAAATGAAATTTTATTGGTTATAAATAATTTTAATATGTATATATAAAATTGAATAATAGGGTAATTTTCTAAAAAGAAATGTTTTGGGAAAAGATAATTTTGCCTTGAGAGTTATTGATTTTCTTTAGATAGGTGAAGTAAAATTTATAGAAAGGAGTGGGTTATGGTGTTATTTTTTATAAGTAATTTAAAATTTGTTAGCCTTGGGTAAGTAGTTTTTAGGTAGTTTCTTCGATGTAAGGGAGTTAGTATTTTGTAAACAAGCAATTCAGAGAAAATTGGAAAATTAGATATAATTTGATGAAAGATTATTTAGGCCCTTTCTATAAGAAATACATTTATAAGTTTGTATTTTTAAGAGTATGAACCTATATGTGCAATGGTATTTTTGGGTATCAATAAAACATGTAGAAGTGTGGAGTAGATCTTGCGGTTAAGTTAAAGAGTTATGTGAAACATGAAAGTAGTGCCTCTATTGAATT
This sequence comes from Sequoia sempervirens, assembly GCA_007258455.2. Taxonomy (NCBI): domain Eukaryota; kingdom Viridiplantae; phylum Streptophyta; class Pinopsida; order Cupressales; family Cupressaceae; genus Sequoia; species Sequoia sempervirens. Next base: position 22,242 of record VDFB02099231.1, on the reverse strand, counting down.
GTTGGATTGATTTCTTTATTGAGTGGACTAATTTTCGTATTAAGTTTGTGCATTGGTTGATCATTCTGTTGTGTTAATCATTGATCTTGTTTAAGTTTGTTTTGAGTCATATTGTAAGATCATTGTGTAATGTATGGTTGGGTAACCTAGGAGAAGAAATAGAGGTCTCCCTTGGATACCACTCGAGAGTGTATCAAATTTAATTGTGAAGATTTCATTGGGATGTTGCCACTCACTACCTTATGTTGTTGACTCGTTCTTGATATCTTGTTTCTATTGTTAGTTCTTTGACGAGGAAACCCTATGGATTGTCGGTTTTCCTTGTGCATTTTGATTATGGTTCTCCTTTATTCTAGTTGCGGTGAGGGGACCTTGTGTAATTGTGATTCAGTTGTTGTTTATTAAGAACCCTAGTTCCAGAGGCGTGTCTTTTAATCTGTGATTGTTATTCCGTGTGGTTGTGCTCTTGGAATTGGAAATCTATTAGAATTACTTTTGGAAGGGTTGTACATGGGTATTGGCATTTTGATTATGAGCTATTGCGAGATGGATTTTCCTCGCTTGTTTATGTTTTGAGTTATCTGTTTGTTCGTGATAGTACAACCCTTGCCTAGTTTTGATATATGTTAGGGGTCATAGGGAGAGTGGCTCTTCGTGGGCACCGACGCCTCGGATGGAGGAAGTGCTCAGGGGAACCCATGTAAGAGTAGTTAAACAAGTGATAACCTAAACAATAGAATTTAGCGGGGTGGGTAGTAACACATACAAGATAATTAAAACTGGATTCCTCGTCTATGCACTAGGGCTACCATAGACTAGTGATAGACTGAGTAGGCCGTGGTCGGCAAAGTCGTAATCTCGTCTTCATGAGAGATTATCGGCTCCACATTAGCTACCCTATGGTGCCGACGCCTCAATTAGGAGGAAGGGCCAGGAGATCCATAGATGGGTGCCAGCGCCTCAGTTGGAGGAAGTGCCAGGGGATCCCATGAAAGCTATGCGATGACACTCTCCACTAGACACCCTTGTTCTTGTTCTTGTGTTATGTTTTGTAGTTGGCTCTGGATATCGTATCTTTATGTTGTTTTCGAGGGCTAGGGAATCCAAAGATGGGTGCCAGCGCCTCAAATGGAGGAAGTGCCAGGGGATCCCATGAGAGCTATGTGATGACCCTCTCCACTTGACACCTGTTTGCCTTGGTTCTGGTTGCCTCTGGATCTGCGTATTGAATGGTTGTTTAGATTTATATGAAATCATGTACTTTTTATTGTTTTAGATTTATTCAGAAATGTATTTTGGAGGTTGTTGCGGTTCTTCTGGATATTGTACCTTTATGATGCTTTTGATTCTTGTGAAATTGTTCATGATTGCTAATTGGTGATACTTCGTGTTATTGTGGTGATTTTCTTAGTTTTGACTTGTTATGTGATTTGTGAGCGTTGATGGTTGTTCATTGTATGCTTTGAGTTGTACTTGTTTTGTATCATGTTGTTGTTGAGACGGTTTGACATTCATAGTCGGGTTCACTTCCTCGTCACCTTTGAGCATGGGGGGTGAGTTACTTGTAATTCAATTATCAAGAGATTGTAATGTAACATTAAAACAATGATGTAATAGTTAGGCTCTTTTGTATTTTATTAGGATATGTATCATGAATATATTATGTGATGTTTATTGTTCTCACATCACAGTTATTAGATGTATCATTGTTTATGGTTATTATAAAATTAATGGTTATGTTGTAATCCTTATCTTTACTTATGTTTAGTTGTTGCGATGTAACCTCTCGTGCCCCAGGGAACTAAGTGTGTGTATGTTATGTAATGTGTTATGTGATTATGGTTAAATATTATTACATGTTTAATTTAATTATAAAAAATAAATATATATTTGCTTTGTGTGTGTTCTCTGGGGTTTGCATGACGGGCGTTACACTAGTATACCATATATCCCTCCACCATAGAACCCTCAGGATGTGCTCTTTATCTAACCAAAGCCTTCAAAAATTTCAAGTGCCTCTCAACCATCCACATTGACCTTGTGTGTACAGGTCCACAAAATTCAATCTCCTTAACTTGGTATATGAGGTAGTGTCCTTGTGCATTAAAAAATGTCTAAGGTACACTTTTTCATTTCACACATTAGATGAGAAATTTTTCTCTTCCAATAATTTATATCTTCTTTATGGATTTCTTTAGATGATAACCATCTACAAGTGATTCAAGGCACAAATATATTAATGAGATTTAACAAAAATATACAGTATATTACATAACAAGTAAAAAAAATGACAATTATAAGATGTATACAACGAATTGAACAAATATCGCTACTTACCTCATGTATTTTCCAAGATCATATATAACTTGCTTGACATTGTTGTCAAAGTTGTCTGAGAGAGATAGATTTAGAACGTACTGCAATAATTATAAAATGATCTTTCCATTATTTTTCCAAAAGTAGTAAACACAATACATTGAAAAGTACATGAATTATACAACTGTATATAATATACCATAATAATTACCTTAATGAAGGTATGCCAATCATACATTTTCATCCCTAACCCAAATTCACCTTTCTTTGTTATTATATTGCTTATGTTCGCAACAAATCCTCTAGGAAATCAAACTTTTTGTATGGCTTCTTTTATAGCATTGCTTTGCTGCTCTGTTAAAAACCAAAGAAGGGCACTTATATTAATTTGGTCTCCATCACTATTTAATTGATTGACATTTTTCATTTCATGATTGGCTTCCTGAATGTCACTACAAATTTTGACAATTTTTTCTTTGTCATGCCTTCCATCCAATATTTTCCATAATGTTATCTTATATTCTTTCTGATATGCATTGTATCAAACAAATGCACAATTTGTAGCTGTTCATAGTAGGGAAACCTACTAAATTGTTTGGGATAACGTTTTAGTCCCTATGGAAGCCGACAATTAATGCTTTGACGACCTTCATGAAGCATATAAGTTAAACAAATTAACAATGACAATCATTGTCAATTACAACATGAGTAAACACAACAAAATATAAAAATATAAATTCAAAACATATCATATATGATAGATAAACAATTTGATGTGATGTATAATCTTGACGATTAATTCTATTATATTCCAACTTCCATAGGCAAGGTGTCATTCTTCATGGTTTTGATGTAGTCTCCTCTTTCCCATTGAAAAGACGTTTTTCAGTAGTTCTATACTTATGATTTTTATTTAGGAAGTGTTTATACTCATCAAACACGTACTTTCCTAAACTTGTTGAACGATGAGATTTCATCTTTGGACCACAAATTGGACATGCAAATTTTCCCTTTGTTTGAAGACCTGCAAGATCATATATAATTTGATTAAATATGTCAATTTTTATGATTATATATAATGAATAGATTATTTTAAAAACATGCATGATATCTACTTCATCAAATTAAATATTGTTAAAGTGCGGTCGAACATTATAACATACCACATAAATGTGTTAGCCCTAGGGCATCATGAATTGTCCATACAAGCATTGCGTGGAATTGAAATTGTCTTTGTCCTATTGGTCTAGAGATGTCATACATAGTGACGCAATTCTGTAACTTTAGTAACTCGTCGATAAGAGGCTCGATATATACATTCGTATCTTTAACTTGGTACTTACCTAGTTGAATGAACATAAACATTACATAATTATTATAACCATTTTACTGCAATGATATATATAAATTAATGTACATGACTATTGCATGAAAAAAATATAAGTCATTATGCAAAAAATAAGACAAATGAGATGCTACTACGTTAAAGAAAATTGTTGTAAAAAAATACCTGGAACAATCATTGACAACATTATGTGCTCCCTCTTTATTGACATCCATGGAAGAATGTTATTGTTGATAACAAAAGCATGCCACACTGAGTAAATAGATCTCAGATCTCCAAATGGATTGACACCATCTGCTCCCAATGAAAGCCTGAGATTACAAGGTTCTTCTTTAAAGTGTGGCCATTTTTCCTCCATGTCCCTAAATGCAAAACCATCCGTAGACATTCAAAGAATGTCATCTCCACTTCTATTCCATGCATGGTAATCCACAAATTGCGCTAAGCTTTTACACCTAAATAATTGTTGCATACATGTAATAATGGGAATATAACGAAGAACAATGCGAGGTACCTTTTTTATTAGTTGATCTATTTGATATCTACTGATATGACATTCTAGACATTCTGTTGCAAATTTCTGTTGTTTATGATATATAATATGATCATTGGGACATGCATCTATTGCTTGATACTCCATTCTGATATCTTTCATAATGCTAGATAAATCTCGGTATGAGTGAGGTAAAATATCGATGGTGGTAACAAAATCACTCAATCAATCTACAACAAAAAAATAATTTGTTAATATAAAGAATATTAATTATACACATTTCATCCCTTATTTACTAGTGATGAACTAACAACAATTAAAATAGATGAAAAAAGATGGCATATATGACATACCTTAACATCTGTGAGATTGCTATGTTTGATAAACCATTCATAACCTTCAAGTTCAACAGCAACAATACAGCAGAGAGAAGAGTTGTTTCAGAGCCTTCATAAAGGGGCTTGTATGCCTTGTCAAGTACAAGTAAATCATGAATATCATCAAAGTCATCTTGATCATCATGATCAGCTCTGCCACTAAATGTGACATGGATCAATGTATTCGTACCATCATCTTCAACTATAAGCTTAGCATATGACTCATCTTCCATAGGATCATTAACTTCAACTTCGAGCATTCACACTGCCCCCACCTGGGCTAAAACACATTCTTGGGGTCAGTGATAATCCATATCATCTCACTCTAGGGCAATCTCAATCTTTTAGAGAGGAATAAACATAGATAACAAACCATGATCATTATCAAGTGATTATATATATATAAAATGTTAAAATGATATAAACATTTACAAATTCATTCAATATAAACACATATAATGAACAACTTACCAATGGACGATAATCATGCCCCCTTCAAAGTGACCATGTTGCCTGCTAATGCTTCTGTCCAAGCAGATTAAAATTCATCTCATCTTAAGCCCTTGTAATTATTACAGTGGACAACAATATTTCCCATCACCCTTTCTGCACCTTAGCCCAATAAATCTACCATGCCTTCACTTTGTTCTAGACTAATATTATCCGACATGGAATTTTCTTTACTGCTTGACTATTTAGATCTTCAAAAATATCAAAATCAATAATCTAATAATTTTTATTCATAGACAAAGGAATAAAAATCTAATACTTATATTTTACACCAAAAAAATTTGGCATGCAACCACCCCGTACAAAAGAGAAGATAGTCCTGGTTAATGACCCCAAAAACACTTTAAAATTTAATTCCAAACTTAATAAATTGATTTACTATGACTTCAACTAAGACTCTAAAATCGGGACATTGAAACTGACCACAAACCTAACCATGAGGCATGAGCTAGCAACATGCTTAATCTAATCTCAAGAAAGCAAACAAGCCTAATCATCATTGCTAATGTCAATACGGATTTATCATTTTAGTTAAAGATGCAATGTGTCACTTCTTATGATGAGCTTATCCCTAGGGCCCCCAACATTGAGAGAGCCCTAATCACACAAGGAAGCACACACTAGTAGAATTTGGAAAATAAATGACTAGGTGACTAAAAATTTTAGTCACAACAACTAAAAATGACTAAATTTTGCTCATTTTTTGCAACTCAGCTATAAATGAGTAAATAAATTGCTAGTTTGGTCGTTGATTAAAAATTATTTAGTTACACAAATAAAAATGACTAAATAGTTAGTCATTTATTTAGTCACAATCCATTTGAATAAATCATTTAAGGAATCAAGAATATAACCCACCAAAATACTCTAAAAATTTAATAAACATACCCTAAAACTTTTGTCAAAATCCTATTTTTAGGCGTAGCCCACTAGAATGGAGTTTTCATTTTAATAAACATACTCTAAAACCTTCATCAAAACATTATTTTCAAGCATAGACTGCTAAAATGGAGAAGTGTTTCCATAAAGAATGACAAAGAATGGTGAGAAGATGTGCATGAAAGGAGGCATATGATTCATTGCTTCTTATCCCATTCCTGCTTTGCTCAACAAATCTTACATTGTTCCCGCTACTATTTATAATCTAGGTATTTACTTGGCATATATTTGCATAATCTCAAATTCCTTCAGTGGATTTTGAAGAATCAATGTATCCTATATAGCGTTTAGAATGATTTATTTTAATTAAAAAAATAAATAAATGATGTATTTTCCTATAATTAGATAATGTGGAGATCTCCTAAATCTGCCCCAGCACACTATCCTCTTTGGTACTGTAATCAAGGGAAAATCTGAGAATTTATTATTAAGTACAATAACAATTAAATTCCTATGAAAATAACAAAGTACAAAGGAAGAGATGTGAAGACAAAAGGGATAGTGTTACCCTATGTCTCCACCTTCCACACTGACCTTTGTTACACCTCCTAGCTTGCAAGTAGAAATAAAAATGCCCTCAGATTTGTAAGGAGCAACTATGACACAAAATGAATAAGCTCATGGCAAGGAAGGATTTGCAAAAATAAAATGTCCCTACAATGGGATCACAAAAAATGCCTAAGGATCAGAATTGACTATGGATCAGAAGACTAGTAGCATAAATTGAAATCTAAACATGAGAGACTAAGAGTGCAAGAAGTCAAGAGAGCTGAGAGATGTAGATCTCCCAAATAAGAACAAAATTGCCCTTTTATAAAAACTGCAATTTTGAATGTGTGGCCAGGATGAAAAGATGACAAGAACCCTAGAATCAATGATCAAGATTGAATGTTGCAATAAGAATTAGGGTTAGGTTAAAATTAGGGAAAATGATAAGGATGAAGGGCCAAGATTGAATTATAAGATAATTCAATCAAGGGTCGAAATTAAATGAGATGTCAAAAGATAAGAATAAATTTGGAAGATAAGACTGGCACGGACAAAGAGGTTGCTGGAGAAATTAAATAATAAAATTTATTTACTCCAGGTGACCAGTGAATAATTAAATAATAAAGATATTATTAAATTATAGAAGAATGTGACAAAGGAATCATTTAGAATTAAATAATAATATAATTCAAAATTCAAGAGAGTGGACCAAATTAAATAAATTAACTTTATTTAATTTAATGAGAGAAGAGGTTAATGAATAATTAAATAATTAAAATAATTATTTAATTATAGTAGAAAATGGACAAAAATCAAACAAATTAGAATCTATTTAATTTTTAAAAGAAGGGGACTTGCTTAGTGACGTAATTAAATAAATAAAATTTGGCCATTTAATAATCAAGAGTGAATAAATGATTGTATGTAAAACTAAATAAATTAAGAAATTTATTTAATTAAAGTACACTTAGGCAATTAATGACGACATAAATAAATAAAATCTACTATTTAATCAAGGAGAAATAAATGATAAAAATGAATTAATTAAATAATTAAAATTATTTAATTAATAGAAGAATTATGACTTTAGAAAATAATTAAATAATTAAAAATTATTTAATTATTAAGAATGAAAGGGGCAATGTTGAATAATCTAAAATTTGCAAGCCTAGGACAATTTTATGTGTCTACATTTTGCCCCCTCTTTGTCATAATGTAGCATATTCCATTGTGACAAAGAAAATAAGTCAAAATATGCCCCCAAAGGCAAAATAAGATGAGGAAGAATGACGAGGAGGGTTGTGGTATACCCCCTCGAGAGGACAGACAGGTTCCAAGAACATGTGTGTGCTCTCGAAATGGATGAGAAGACTAGAATATGAAGAGACAAAGAAATGTTAATGAAAATGATATGGATGATGAGATGGATGCAATGCCTACATGAGACGAGTGAGAGAAGATGACAAGACTAAAGGAGATGCATATAAGTTCCTAGACCAAATCCTTCAAACCTTACCATAGGACTTTTAATATTTATTGCTCTTTATCATCATTGGGCAGTAAAAATGACACAAATGGATAACAAACACCATGATATGACATAGACCAAGGTGTGCAAGGTCATCCACTTGAAAAATAGACAGTCACAGACAAGGAATGTCCTAACTCATACTAAGGGTCATGTTGCCCCAGTCTTTTTGTCAAGATAATCCACAGACAGCAGTCAAAGAAAATAAAATAGGCCAGGAGACGTCATCGCACCTCTAAATCCTTCATGGGACATCCTTGAGGTAGCTAGTAACATGACCAAAAAAGACAAGACAGTAAAAATATAAGACAAAATAGCCAAGTGATAAAGTGACAGACAAGAAAAGACTGCAAGATTAACAACCATGTAAATTTTGTTTCTACAAAGTGATTAAATTCTTGCTCACTTTGGACAGGCTTTTTGGATACTTCTTAGAGTTTTAAGCACTCGAAGGCTGGATGTTTTACTCTGTCACGGCTGCATGACACATCCTGAAAAGGCAAAGGACATTTTGACAAGGTCTAACTCCAAGAAGGACACATCTTGAAGAGGACCAAAGAGTGACGAGACTGACATTGTTTTGAGTAATATGTTTTGGCAAGTTGATTGATGTTGACTGTATGATTGATTGGACTGTGTTGTCTAATTTTGACAAATTTTGACATTGACGTTTCAAATGACCGTCTTGTGTTTGAGTTTGACTATGTCTGACTTATTTGACCGATGTGACAATTTTGACAAATGCTATGATTTTATTTTGACCAACCTAAAAGGACTGACCTAATGTCTCGGGGACTCATCGACTGATGGCCTTGCCTATGTAGCATACGCGCAGAGACAACGTAGTTCGACAATGACATGGACTGATTGACATGACTGACTTTGACTCCATTTTTAGGATTTTGACATTGATTTGAATGTTTTTGTGTTTTTCTCTGGACCTTTTTTATGATTTTTTTGGCTTTTTGGACATTTTGTGATGTTTTTGGTCTTTTTCCGCTTTATTATTTTTTGGATTTTGAAATCGGCAATTTTTTTTGGCCTTTGACATTTAAGAGGATCGTGACAAATGCATATGACTGATGCCTACACATGAGAATCCAAGGACAAACATGATTGTGCCCCTAGTCAAGCTGAATACCAATTGACAGGTGATGACAACGTTGTTGACGTGGGAAGGACGCATCCCAAAACAACGTGAGGACAATGACGATAATGTGACAAAAGTATCGAGGTCTACAGCTGGGCCAGGAATGAAGTCAAGTAATGTTTTGGATAATGTGCTTGTATGGATTAGACTCGTTGCATTTGGAATGACTTGATTAGGGATAGATGGGATGATGATTATCCTTAGACCATTTGACAAGGGAAAGCCAAGGTAGGTGACAGACATGAAAGGATAGGGGGTGGCCTTGGTAAAAGACGAGACACATGAGACTAAGGGAATTGTCATATGATTTTCAAGGACTACGTCGTACAAGGACCATAAGACTATGATGGTCAATGACATGATGTTTCGTGAATCGTGTATGACTAAAGGATAGACATGTCAAGAGTTTTCCCAAAGCATGATTTATGTGTGCCATTTTTATGTCAAGACCAAGGTAGGTGGGAAAATGGACGGAAATGATAGGGCTTAGATGGATGTCAATGTCATGAGGAAGGCATGGGAAATGAGATGACTTGCCCCCAAGTGTAAGAGTCCACATAGACGATTTATTTTACACATGACGCCTGTTTGCCAGGTTTTCATCATGGTACTTATCCAAGGTGCCTGTTTGCCAAGTTTTCACCGTTGGATGAAATTTTTCTCTTTACTATTTTTTGACCCTTTGATTTTTGATTTTTTTTGGTGTCACCAAGATGCCTATTTGCCAAGTTTTCATCAACAGTAAGGACGCATTTTTTAATTCTTTTTAAATTTTTTTGTATTTCCATTTTGTGGATAGCCCGATGCTTTAGGATTAACCACTAACCGCCTAACCCACCGACGCAGCCATGTAGAGACTGCCGCTGTGGAGGCCAATAATGACCTTTGCCGGAAGGAGTTGTCTTGTCGTGATCGTGAGCACTTGCATACAATTGATTGATGCCTTCATTGTGATCCTTTTCTCATATTGATGGCCCGGACAACACGCATATCGCAGAATAGAGTGCCATGAGAGTCCTTGTGGTAAAGAGTTGCCAAGCAGGACATGACGGATTTGTGACGAGAGGGGATTTTGACTTAGGCCACATGTGGTGGATTATGACGAATGATGGTAGACATTACGCCGGACACTGGTATAGCCGACTTTTATTTTCCAACCAGATGCTGATGACCTGGATTTTGGAGGGATGGGCCGGTATGCCTCGCTTGATGACCATTTCGGAAGGAGGTGGACATGTGTTATATGTGAGTCCTCTTTGCTCATCGCCCACATTGTGATTGGACTTTTGCATCGAACTGTGGTCTTTTGTTCGATCCGCTTTTCTTTGGGATCCATTTTAATTTCATTTTTCCACTTGTCCTTTTTTTTTATTCAATGGCCTTTGACATTTGATTTGATATTTTGACTTGTAAGACTTTTTTTTTTGTTGGTCCGAAAAGGGAGGTTGATTCATGATAGAATGACGGTTCATGGTGTGGGTGGAGGGAGTGTTGGCAGCAATCTTATGACAAGGATTTCTCATGGACTCCATTTTGACATTTGTTTCTGAAAAAGTTGCCCCTAATATCAAGGAGGTACCACTGACATCGTTTGATTTGTTGTCTGAGGAATAACCAAGACCTTGATGTCTGTAATTTCCCTGAAGCTGTATTGGTTCAAGAATGCCTTGCTCGTGTATGCCTAGTCCTTTGCCTTGATATTGCATGCTTTGACAGATTCTATTTGCAATGGGGTATTTATTGTTTTGAAAGCAAGATGCTAACTCATCATGATGTCTATGGACACTGTCATTTGTAATATTTTCATTTGCAAGAAATCCTGCTCTAACAAAGATAGATGCCCCTAATTGATAAAGTGTCTTAGCTTCATTGTCTTGTTGGCCATATTCTTGACTGATATCTTTTGTCTGATCATGCGACATGTCAAGTTCAAATGACTCTGTTGGTGCTTTCAAGGCAATGTCAAAGCCATCATTATTTTTAGTGTCATAGAGTCCAATGATTTTAGCTATAACTTGATCATATGCAAGCATGTCCTTAGTGGAAGATTCTTGTTCTGGAGGAATATCATCTATGTGTCCCATGAAGGCAAGTGTCTCATCATAGGAAGTGTCAATAGTCGAGGCTTGTATAGGGTCGGCAAGTGTTTGACCATGAATGGCATAAAGGTCAATGAGTGGATCATTTTGGACTTCTTGGTCAATGGTAGGGTCTTGCTCGAAGATGGGGTTGTCATGGATTATATAGTCAAAAATAGAGCCGTTGTCAAGGAGAGGTGTGTTCTGGATGTCATGATTGTCTTGAAGGACTTCATGGATGGACTGAAAGATAGGGTCATTGGATGAACTACCTTGTTCTTGACATGAGGGTGACATTATAAGGTCATGCTTTGGGCTTTCATTTTGACATGTATCCTCAAGTTTATTAAATGGGATTTGACTTTGGACTATGATAGAATTTTCATGACTAGATGTGGCTTGTGAGGGGGTGACTCGAAAAGGATTAATGACCAAAGGACTAGAATAGGATGTGGGAACTTGGACTGGACTAGTATATGAAGGACTAGGATATGACATGGGTACTTGCATTGGACTAGTATGTGAAGGACTAGGGTATGACGTGGAGACTTGGACCGGATATGACATGGAGTCTTGGACTGGAGTAGGATGTGATGGCATATGATGTGACATGGGGACTTTGACTATATTAGTTGGTAATGATATAGGGACTTGGACTGGATTGGAGTAAGGTTGACTAAAATGGGACGTGGAGACTTGGGCCGAATTGATATGGTATGATGTGGGGACGTGACATGTGTTGGTAGATGGTTGGTAAGGCATGTGGACTTGGACGGAATTGATAGGTGAAGGGTCAAAATATGACGTGGAGGTATGGAATGGACTAGTGGACAATTGACTTCCCTTGTCAAGGTTAGGATAAGGGTGATAAGTGGATGTTTGTTGTGAATTATTGGTAGGATTCATGTCAAGTGACTATTGATGGTGAGGGTAGATGGATGGTGGCAAGGTACTTATGTCAAAGCCTTGTGGTAACTTAGCCCCTTCATCCAAAAGCATGGCTAGATGCCTTTGAGGGTCACGTAAGAGATATTTTTTTACAAAGGAGACTATGTGAGGATTTTGCTTGGCAGCTTCTATGTCTTTGAAATATACTCGTCCATTTTGGTCTCTTTGTATGAATGGTTCAAAATTTTTTTTTGATGAAGATGGCATGTTCATGGGAGGTTGCATGTTCATGTTGTGAAATGGGTCGGAAAAGGTCCAATTTTGGTTTGTGTCATAAGTGTTATTGTCGATGTTGGGATTGGAATCTTGTCCAAAGTTTGCCATTTGTTGTTGTTGTCTTTGAAGCCTAGTCTCAACCGTAAAAGGGATTTGCTCAAATGAGGATGATGAGAATGATAAGTAAATGCAAGGATGACACTAGCCTATGTTTTTGTATTTTTTTTTTGATAAAGGATGACAATGCAAGACTATGTTTTTGGATTTTTTGGATAATAAGGGATGCAATATGACATTGTTGTCTAAAGAAAATGACTAATGCCACATGACAATGAAGACTAAGATGACAAGTTATGACACTAATTTTTGGAGTATGTCAATGCAAGGTGATAATGACGTTTGCCTAAGGAAAATGACCAATGCAAGGTGATAAAATGTCAAATGTCAAGGTGACAATGAAGATGTTGACTAAGGAAAATGACCAATGCCAAGCTAGATGCCAAATGAGGACTATGATGGACAATGAAGATGTTGACTAAGGAAAATGACCAATGCTAAGCTAGATGCAAAATGAGGACTATGATGGACAATGCCGAGTCTAAGTTCAAAATGAGGACTAAAATTGTTTTCTGATGTTTTGTTGAAAAGTCTGAGTTGTCCAAGGTCGATTGTTTGTGTCCAGATTTGTGAATGTTGTGTATAATGTTTGAGTAATTTAGCAAGCACTTGACAAGCACAATGTTTTGAATGTAACCAATCGCACATCAAATAAGTACAATCCTAGGTTAGGCCATGACAATATTCACTAGATTCCACGTGGGTTTCCCCAACCGCATATTTGTAGCGTGTGAATTCAGAAGCTTGGCTGCACGGGCTCCCCCTTACAGTGCATTCTCTTCTCAAGCCAACCAAGCTTCCAACCCCCATGAAACTCCCATGGCGAGCTGATCACATCTACTACAAACTGCGAAAGTGTGGATGCCTTCACACCGACCGGTGTTGCGCTAGCAAATAGAAGGATTTTGGCTTACTACACAAGAGTTTTTAGTTCGGGCATTCCGTTCGTGGGGCGTGATCCATGCGGCGAGAGTCCCCTTTCGGATCCATCTCGTCGGAACTATCGCCAGGATTCTTGGCTTTCCCCAAGAACCACTTTTATATACCGGGCCGGAAGTCCTCTAAGGTCGTGGTGCTACCGTCCGAGTCATCCCTCTGTGAGTACTTTTTCCCACCGTAATGTGCCCAAGTTCTAGGAGTCGGGTGAATCGCTTTCTTTACACCTGTGATTGCACGAACACGCGCAAGGGGAGAGATACTGATATACCGACCGTGGAAGGGTAATTAACAAATAAAGATGGGTCTGATTTTCTGATCACAAGGTTTTCACCAAGTGAGAGCATACTCACCTACCATCTTGCAAGCACAATCAACCAAAGAAGACGTGTTCTTTTTATATGCACCAAAATCAAATGTTTGCTAATCTAAGAAAAATAATCACAATGTTTGTTTCTTCCTTCTTTGACATTCGAATCTGCAAACAATGCATTAGTAGTCTCTTTAAGCAATGGTCTTGGACACACGAATAGGGATCGCCACACGCTATAAGATTATAATACAAGAAAAAATCTAATCTGCTTAATCCTGCGTGAATAAAGACACGTAAAGAAATAGAAACCGTAAAACCAAAGAAATAGAAAACCTGTAATCTAGTAAAAATCGCAATCCCTCAAACCGAAGAAAAATTTTACCAAACACGCTTCTGCGCTCGATTTGTCGTACTAAGTGCCTCGACGGTCGGGCCATGGCCGACGCATAGCCATGGCTCGATGGTCGGGCCAAGTGCTTGATTTGTCGGGCTTGCGGCTCGGGATTTGCGCTTGCGGCTCGATTTTGTCGCTTATGGCTCGATTTTTCGGGCTTATGCTCGATGAACAATAAGGCTCGATTTGGCAGCTTAAGGCTCGATTTGTCGGGCTTGCGGCTCGATTTTGCAGTTGCGGCTCGATGTGGCAGTTGCGGCTCGATTTTGCAGTTGCAACTCGATTTGGCAGTTGCAACTCGATTTTGCAGTTGCGGCTCAATTTGGTAGTTGCGGCTCGATTTTGCGATTGCGGCACTTGAGCCTGCGATTGCGGCACTCTGTACTTGTTCCTGCAAAATTGACAAAAAATACATGCAACTGTACGGAAAAATGACAGAAAACAGAGAGTCGGGTTCACCAATGTAATCAAGGGAAAATCTGAGAATTTATTATTAAGTACAATAACAATTAAATTCCTATGAAAATAACAAAGTACAAAGGAAGAGATGTGAAGACAAAAGGGATAGTGTTACCCTATGTCTCCACCTTCCATGATTGACCTTTGTTACACCTCCTAGCTTGCAGTAAATAAAAATGCCCTCAGATTTGTATGAGCAACTATGACAAATGACTAAGCCCTATGCAAGTGTTGAAGGATTTGCAGAAAATAAAATGTCCCTACAATGGACTAAAATGCCTATGACTGTAAGTGACTATGACTGTAAGACTAGTAGCATAAATTGAAATCTAAACATGAGAGACTAAGAAGTCAAGAGAGCTGAGAGATATGTAGATGAGAACAAAATTGCCATTTTATAAAAACTGCAATTTTGAATGTGTGGCCAGGATGAAAAGATGACAAGAAACCCTAGAATCAATGATCAAGATTGAATGTTGCAATAAGAATTAGGGTTAGGTCAAAATTAGGGAAAATGATAAGGATGAAGGGACAAGATTGAATTATAAGACAATTCAATCAAGGGTTGAAATTAAATGAGAAGTCAAAAGTCAAGAATTAAATTGGAAGATAAGGCCGGCACGGACAAAGAGGTTGCTGGAAAAATTAAATAATAAAATTTATTTACTCCAGTTGACCACTAAATAATTAAATAATAAAGATATTATTAAATTATAGAAGAATGTGACAAAGAAATCATTTCGAATTAAATAATAATTTAATTCAAAATTCAAGAGAGTGGACCAAATTAAATAAATTAACTTTATTTAATTTAATGAGAGAAGAGGTTAATGAATAATTAAATAATTAAAATAATTGTTTAATTATAGTAGAAAATGGACAAAAATCAAATAAATTAGAATCTATTTAATTTTTAAAAGAAGGGGACTTGCTTAGTGACATAATTAAATAAATAAAATTTATTTATTTAATAATCAAGAGGAATAAATGACAAAAGGGGAATTAAATAAATTAAGAAATTTATTTAATTAAAGGAAGACTTTAGGTAATTAATGACGTATTAGATAAATAAATAAAATTTATTTATTTAATAATCAAGGAGAAATAAATGATAAAAATGAATTAATTAAATAATTAAAATTATTTAATTAATAGAAGAATTATGACTTTATAAAATAATTAAATAATTAAAAATTATTTAATTATTAAGAATGAAAGGGGCAATGTTGAATAATCTAAAAGTTGCAAGCCTAGGACAATTTTATGTGTCTACAGGTACTGTATTCATTACTCCAGCGACTAGGGTTTTGCATGTGAGATCTTTAATATCTTCATGACTGTGGTTTTTAAATAGATCTCAATATTTTCTTTAATCCTTTTCATGGTAACCAGGTTGAGTTCCATAATCCACCTTCAATCTCTTCTAAGAATGATGTCTTAAGCTAGACTGCATAGTATGCATATAAAGCAAGTCCTTCATACTTGCCATTGTTTCAAACCACCACTCAGTGCCTTGCTTAAAATGTTGCCTCCATAAGCACAATATCATGTTTTAAAATCATGGTTTCAAGTGATTGACCATTAAGGTCACCACTTTCATCAAGATATAATGAGATTTTTGTCTTCAAACTCAAGGCATTATGAAAGATAACATTGTGAATTGTTTGTTGTGTACAATTTGATTTTATTGTACATTTACTACTTTCCTAACTTCCTTTAAGACTAGGTATTGCACCCTCAGCTACAATCTCAAACAACTCACTCACTATCACTTGAAGATTCCTTTCAAGAGCATCCTTCTATAAAATCAAACAATGCCCTATAGACTGCCTACTTACTACAAGGGACTCATTGTTTTATGGTGTTGTAGATCTTAAGATCCTTCAACCTTATTGACACTACTTCATAGTCCACAAGGTATTATTCACTATTCTCCCATCTTTGATGAGTCTTAAAACACTGCTCAAACATGCAATCCACTACATCTATTATACATTAATGGCTAAGAAGAAACATTGAACCTATGATTACCACTATTACTTCATTTGGACAGTCATTCCCTGATTGCATTTTCCTTGTCTAACACTACCAAAAGCATTTGAAAAACCCTTAAGGTCAGCAAGGGGGTAAGGAAGCTCACTATTAAAATCTCCACTTTACCATGCAAGGTTTGAGCTTTATTATCTTGTCATTTCTCAATCTCTTTTTGACTGTCACATCTCAAGTGACTGTCATTCTTCTTACCGTAGATTGCATTTACAAATGTCACTAAGCTACATAGTGTGCTTGTTATTGGCTACAATCTTTAGATTGCAAGATTTTGTTATTACCTACAATGTCTCAATCTTTCTGGTATTTCAACCTGACTAATCCGCTATAGTTATTTTTATGTTTCTACGGAGGCCTAGGGTTTGTAAATTTAACTGCTGCTCTTACCAATGCCATGTTGGATTAAAAAAACCTAAATCTTGGGGTCAAAAATTAGTTGTCTTGACAAAGTTGTGGTATGATCTTGGATTGCATCCTAGAGTGTGTGGAGGCTTGTATTTGACTTCATTAAGGTATGTAAACCATCGCGGAAATGTATCTCATAGCATGGATCTTGCTTAATACTTTCCATAATGGCTATTAGCGTATCACATTATTATAGTTTGTGGTAACCCAATATTTCATTCAAGTATGTAAAAAACTTGGTTTATAGTTTAAACTATACACTTTTAAGTAATATTCATAAGGTTTAGAAAATCTTGATCACTCTCTAGAATATCCCATTAAACATGGGTTGTGCTTGAATGCACTACATAATTGATATAACACAACCACTCTGCATATCAACCAGAGTTATAGGCTCTTTATTGCAGCAAGAGGTAATTACTCTTCGATCATGCTATAATTACATCCTAACCTATTAAACTTGAGACAACCTGAATGCACCCAATGATGATTGACACCTACATTACACAACTTGAATTAACTACATTATATGAGTGCCTCCATTTCTATCACAACATAGCCACATTAAACTTGGTTCACACATGAATGCATCCTATATTTTTTATAGCACAACTGTGCCACATGACCAATAGAGTTATGGATCACATAATTATAGTCACAAGAATCTATTCCTTGGTTGTGATCTTATGGTGATTCCACACAACAAAATCTGGACATGAAATTTTCAAAACCCTAAACCTCTAAAAATGAAATCTGATGAGATGTTGCTTTAAAATATGATTTTCAAACTTGAAACTACAAATCTGACTTCACAACTCAATTTTGTAAATAGACAATGACTACCCTCAACTTGACAATATCTTCTTGAATTTTTTCTGATTTTTCCCAAGAAAAATCGTCCTTAGTTCTCCACAAACTGTCTCAAGTAGAGCAAAACACTATCGTAATAAATCAGTGAACTCACTTTTCTTTATGTCAGCCACAATTTGATTTTTTTCTATTTTTCATGTTTGTCAAAATTTCAGTGAAACTAGTAGTCAAAATTTCAATGAAACCTAGGTTCGTTGAAATTTTGACGAACATCGGGGAAAAACTTTCAAAAAATTGAAAATTACACATCAAATTTTACAAGCACCCCATGATACATCAAATTATACATATTTCATCATAAATTTTTCATCGGATTTTGTAGTCAAATGAGTTAGTGAGGGTTAGAAAATAGGGGTTTTCCTTCATCAAAGCCCACCTTTTGGTAATCAAACCCTTAATGAAATAATGAAATGAAAGAGAATGATAAACTAATAATATGCAATTGCTATCAACTTACCAAACCCTTGATAATGCAAATATGAAGTAATGTTAATGGATGTTCCAAAGTGCTTGAATAATGCTTGATAAGATGTTGTAAGATGCTTGAATGCTCTAGATGTGTAAATTAATGCTTGAATGAGCAAGGAGATGTAAAATGAGGTGAAATTGCTTATTTATACATTCTTGTGCCTTAGTTACCCATTCATACCTCATCACAGGTTGACATCAAGTATTTTTGAATAAAAACCTGAAAGGAAATTTAAAATATTTTAAATTTGGAGCCAAGGGGGACTCATTCGCCACCCATGGCAAATGGGTCCCACCTAGGACCTAAAAATGAGTGTTGAGAGTTAAGTTGCATTTAATGTTGTTTGTTGGGATAACATTCTAAAATAAACTTAATTAAGACATGTGAGGGCATAAATGGGTCAAATAAAACATAAGAAAGGGGTAAATGGTGAAGTTGTGCCTAGAAAAGCATGAAATCTTGTTACAAGACTTTACAACACTTCAAAATAGGACTTGTTTAGTGATGAAAAGGTGATTTTTAGGTGAATTGTAATGAATAGAGTCTAGGAGAGTGTAGAAATGTTTTACAACACCTTCACAAGATGTCATTATTTGAATTTTAGTACCTAAATATGCATGTTCAAGCCATATTACATGATAAAATTAGAGAAAAATAGACCAAACACCATAAAACAAGACCTAAAAGGTCATGAAAATGATAAGGGGCCATTTTTCTATGACACATTTAGCCCCCACTTTAGTGAGAGGATGAACTTGCTTCAAAATCACACTTAAGTAGCCATGAACATCGAGAGGAGGGTTCAAATGTACTTATGTTAGCAAGATGGAATAACAATGATCAAGAGAGATGATCAAGACCCTAGGATAAAGATCCCATGGAAAAATAAGCATAAGAACAAAGGAACACACAAGTGTTGAAATGAATCAGATGAAGCTTCAATCATCTCTCCAATTAGTTGTGGATTAGATCTAGGCTAATTGAGAAGGTGTACTCACTCTAGGGAGACAAAACACATGATGGTCCCCCAGGTGAGAAGGCCCAAATGTAGTCACTCTAGGGCCACAAAACTTCTAACTGTCTGGAGGGTGAGAAAGCCCAAAAGGGTAAGATACATATGCTAGTTGGTATGCACTCACAAACACAAAGGTTGCTATGGGGAAAAGTCATGTTGTTAGGTTGGCTTCTCACTCAACCATATCAAAGTTATACCTCCTAATAACTTTAACAAGGTGCCACAAAGAAAAATGTCATGAACAAAAGGAAGGTAGCATAATCATGCAAGTTGCATTATGCAAGGTGGCAAAAAAGTAAAATGTAAAATGTAAAAGATGTTCAAAGGAGTCTTGTTAATTTTATGCAAGGTCAATTGCTTAGGGAACATTGTGCCTAATGTCTCCAAGAGAGGACCAATCAAGGAATAGTATATTCAAACCTTAGGGGATGCAGTGCGTCACATCAAGCCACCAAGAGGAATGTAATATGCTAATATAGATCACAATTATGAAGGACACCATACCCAATGTCATCCACAAAGTTACGAATGCATCACATAAATGACAAGGCTACACTATGGACCAAGAATGCAAATGAATTAATCGTAATGTATGCCCCCCACTTTAAAGGAATTGCTACACATTGTTCTATGAGCAATTACTTTAAAGTAGAGAAGGAAATAGAATGCAAAAGGAAAACAAGACATGAGAGCCAACTTGGAAAGCCCTATGCCAAATCATATGTTTCAAAGTTAGCTTGCATCATGTCAAGGAAAATGAAAAACAAAGAAAGGGAGTTGCCCCCTAGAAAATAGCACACCAAACACATGAGGGATCTATGGATTTGGAGTCAATATGTGGGTAAGTGCAAGAAGTTGAGTCCATGAAATGTGGAAGTTTTTCTCTTAGCCAAAAAAATGAAATCAACATTGCAAAAACGGGATCTTGCTTTTTAAGAAACGGGATCCTGTTTTTAAAAAAACGGGATCCCGACCCTGGGTTAAAAATGAGATCTTGTTTTTTAAAATATGGGATCTCGCTTTTTAAAAAATCGAGATCCTCGGGTTTTGTGGTTTATTTTGAAATTTGTAAAATGGATCCGCTTTTTAAATTTTTCCAAAATGGAAATTTCCAAAAATGGAAAGTTTTTCAAAATGGATCCTGCTTTTGAAAATCCTTTCAATTTTGGAAAATTTTCAAAACAGATCTCATTTTTAAATTTCCAATGGAAATTTCCCATTTTTGGCAATTTTGAAAACGAGACCCCGTTTTAAATAAACAAAAATGGGATCTCGCTTTACAAAACGGGATCCCGTTTCCAAAAAAATGAATTTGAATTTGCTTTGTGGCCAGGTTTAAGCTTTGTAGTTTGGTTTCGGAAAAGCATTGGGAATCTGAATCTAGGTTGTCAACCTGGTTTGACCTGCAAGTTGAAGGTCTTAACAATGTTAGAGAAAAATACCAAGTTTGGACATATGGGTAGTGACATTTTTTGCAGAATTTTTTGACGAAATTAAAACCCATTTTAGATGAGACAATGTAGATTCCAAATATGTAATTTTTTTTACAATTGGATTTTTTTTCTATTTTTTAATTAATTTATGATTAAATTGGTCCATCAACTTTAAATATTAGGGTTTTTTAATATTTTAATAACTTTTGATCAACACAACATTTTTGACGAAAGGATAGCACGAGAAAAAACTTTAGAAAATTCTTTTCAATTTAAAAAAAATAAAAAAATGATAAGTTAAGGTCATCTTATGTGTGTCGTACACGACAATTTTTCAAAACGACAAATATGCCTAGTAAAAAATTAACAAAAAAAAAATTAATAAAAAATTACAAAAAGATATCGAGAACAAGCTTCAGTGAGTCACAGATCTTTTCCTTTTCCCAAAAGGATTTAGAAAAATATGATAATTTAGGTCAAAATATGGATGTTGTACATGTGCATGGTATGGTATAAAAAAGTGACTTTTAAATAGTGGTTTTTAGAAATGCCTATTGAAACTCAATTTGTACAATCTGGGTATTGAAATAAATTACATATTTGGAAACTAGACTCCGAGTACTACATTTTATGATCAGTGACTTTTTTGAAGATTCCATCTCTAAGTGCTTCAAATTTTAAGGTCAAATGTGTCAAACACTAAAAATCAGGGAAAACACTTCCACTTTTTGGCTAAAAAGTGGACTCAACTTCTTGCCAACACCTATGTTCATTGCTGCAATTCTTTTATGAAAGAGCTTGGAACTGCCATCATTCCCCAAAGCACATAGAAATGGAAGAATAACACAAATAGAGAAAAATCAAAGGAAAATAAAAGTCTGTTTTGGGTCAACATGAAGAGAAATTTCGGTATCAATGCCTTGCATCATCCCCAAAAGGAAAACACAAGCGAAAATGAAAAGGCGAAAGAAAATGAATTTTTTTTTGGGTCAACATGAAGGATACATTTCGGTCTCAATGCCTTGTGTCAGCCCCAAAAGGAAAACACAAAACAAGAAGGAAAAATGATATTTTGGGTCAACATGGAAGAGACATGGCATCTGTACGCTTTGCGTCATCCCCAAAAGGAGAACACAAAACAAAAATGAAAAAGACAAGGACCTTTTGGGTCAAAATGGAAGTGACATAGGGTTTCTCTATGCTTTGCATCATCCCCAAAAGGAGAACACAAAACAAAAAAGGAAACAGACAATGCACGATGATTAGAAGAATAGAGGTACAAATAGAAGAAGTGTACAAAGAGAGGGGACATCAAACAAACGGTACAGAGGAACACGATACACACATGAAAGGAAAATAAAAAGGAAAAAAATAAAAAGAGAAAAGAAAAAAG
>VDFB02099229.1:0-43050 GCA_007258455.2 Sequoia sempervirens | reverse complement strand
GGTTTGAACCCCTCGCTTGTGCTTGGGGGGTTGTTGCAAGGTGTGCACCCTTGGTTTCCTTGTGTTGTGCAACCCAATGCTTGGCTTCATGACATGGCTTAATTGCCTCCCATGGATTCATTTTTAGTGATTGTATCAGGCATTAATAGGTTGATCTTTTGGTGCAACGACAAGCATCTTTCCAACAATGCCATCACCTCTAGGCATGATCGGGTTACCATTTGAGGGCCTTCTTTGTCTTCCCAAAAAGTAACCCATTATGACTTCCTCAAGCATCTTGAGAAGACTCTAGCATAAATATTTATCTTAGCTCTTCTTCAATCATCACAGTCTATTCATAAGAATATATTGTACTATTCCTTAAAGCAGTCACAATTCCCCAACGATATCAACCCAAATCAATTTTAGGCCCTAGTGGGTCATTTATTCTCTTTATATGAACTTGTATTTAATCCAGTTGATATGCCTTTTATTGATCCATAACACCCCCAAACACTCCATATAGAAGCTATAGTAAAAAAACATAAGGTTAAGTAATTCCTCATAGATGGTGGATTTAATTTAAATCTTAGTACATACAAAGTTGTCAAACAATTGGGATATTTTGATGATGACATGAAATCGTAGAAAAAGATAACTATCAAAGCTTATGATGATGTAGAAAGAGATTTTGAAGGTACCATTTGGATTCCAATTCAAGTGGGTCCTATCTTACAAAGAAACTTATTCCACATTCTTGATCTTAAACTCCCAAACAATCTTCTCCTTAGTCGTCCATAGATTCATGCCATGCAAGTCATTCCATCCACATACTACCAATGCATTAAATTCCTATATAATGGTGCATAAGTCACAATTATTCTTGATCCTAACCCTTTCAATATTTAAAAATGTTGGAAGGTCCCTAAAACAAATCACATTATTGTTCTAGCATAGATATTACTACTCCTACATCATTACCATCATCGTCCTATGTTGATCCTAACACTTTGGCATCAACATATTCAACCAATACCACTTCCCAAATCAATTTCAAGATCATAGATAATGGTTGTGGGGAATACGATCTACACAACATATTCTATGTGGGTCAAATCCCTCTTTCTCTATAGTCCTATGGGAGACTCCAAAATCATAGCAAAATGTGTAAGGGGGAAATCGGGAAGCATGAGGAAATCATGTTGAGCCTTCAATGGGATTGAAGAATATATGGATTTGTTAGGAAATAGATGGATTATTCAGCTAATTAGAGTGAGCAATCAGTGGTCATAATTTTCTCAATCATGAAAGTGGGTGAGGGTAATTAATTAATCGAACTAATCAGTTAATCTATTTGAGTTGAACGTGCAAATGATGTTTGACTTATTATTCAATTAATAGAGGAAATTAGGGTTTTTGATGCAAATGATGTAAAATGTAGTGATATTAGATGATAATGATGTCGATGATGAGAAAATGTAATTCAAGATGTGTGATAAGTGTTAGGTCATTTTTACATGTCTACATTTTTCCCCTCTTTAAGACAAAGTACGAGTTGTTTTGTTTCAAAGAATTTGTTGTTAAGATCAAGATTTGAAATTTTTTATATGCCCCACTATGCTCAGATGGTCAAAAGAATGATGGTAGGATGTTGGGCTACACCATCGAGAGGTTGGCCGAAAAAACCATTTTTCAAGTCGGGATCGCGACAATGTTTCATTTTGGTTCAGATGTGTAGAGGACAAAAATTTAAGCTTATAGGACCCTCATTGATAGTTCAAATGTTCCCGGGAGCTCCTATTTTCAACCTAGGAGGGTTTCCTAGGTAAAAAAATAGGGTTTGGGGGGTTAAAATAGGTAATTAGGGTTTAATTTAGCTCATTTGCATTCTTAGCCTTTAGTGATTTCTCGCCTCAGGATTTCATGATTTTCCAATTGTCAAGGAGCTATGGCGAGGATTTGAGGAGCCCCACATTTTCAATAGATATTATCATAGTTGATTACCTAGCTAAATGGGGTGTGTTGCTATCTAGGAAATGGGTGACCTCAATTGGTGGTATCATTTAGATATACTTGTTCTATGCTACTATACCATTGTATATAAAAGAATTCCAATTGCATAGATAAAATAATATGTTTCCTATTATGAATAATCTAGATGAAGCAAAGAACAAAATTTGTTAATTTGATGTTAAACTTGATTGTTTCATTGGATACTGTGATGATGAGTTTGAAAAGTAGGTAGACCCTAATTTTTCTCCCACATCAATATCCAAGAAATGATGGCATTTGGTACATGCATTTTGATGGTACATGTTCAAGACAAGGTAATAATGGAGGAGTTGTATTGGTGGCCCCTAATAGAAAAAATTACAAGTTCATATTTAGGTTGAACTTTGAATGTATTGGAACAACGTAGTTGAATATGATGCTATGTTTCTTGGTTTGAATATGGATTCCAATTATGGGATGAAATGCCTAAGATTGCATGGTGATTCGAAACTTGTGGTGTCTCAACTTAGACATACATATGCTACAAAAGAAAAATTATTAAGAATGTACATGAATGTTGTATGGGATACCACTGAGGTGTTTGATTCTTTGAACATCAAATAGGTTGAAAGAGATAATAATGTAATACATGGTGCCCTTGATGTATTAGCTTCAATATTTTATGCTTCCTTTGCCTCCCCTCAATGTAGGTATGGTGTAGATATTCTTACCAAACTTAGTATTTTCAATAATATTTACAATTGGAAAGTTTTCAATGATGACTAGTAGATATATGAGTTCTTGAATTACATAAATAATTTTGAGAACCAACTTATTGATTGGTGACCCATAGTGAAAAAGGATAAATAAGGTTAGGAGAGTCTCTTTGGAAATTAATTTATTTAACTCAAAAAAAAATTTATTCCAAGAGGTCTTGTCACTTTAGAGAGAATTTTTTATGTTACCAATTGCTATAAAATAAGAAGTAAGCTTGTAAATGAAGAAGATGTAGAAGACGTGAACTTAGGAATCAGGTTAGCTCCTAAGATAATATACATTGATAAAATATTGAAACAAGTAGAGAAGAAAATGTTGATAGCATTAATGAAATGGTACAAAAAGTGATTTTCTTGGTCTTATGATGAGCTAAAGGCTTATAGGAAGGATTTGTTCTAGCATAAAATTCCATTGGATCTTGGTATAGATCCCTTCAAACATAAGTAATTTCTTATCAACCCCATTCTCATCCCTCAAATGTAGAAGGGACTAATGAAGCTTAAAGAGGGGGTATAACCAAATGAATCAGACATTAAGAGTGGGTCTTTAATCTTGTTCTTGTAAGAAAAAAGAAGGGGGATATTAGGTTATGTGTGGATTTTAGAAATTTTAATATCAAGTACCTTAAGGACAATTATCCACTGCCTAGTATGGACCATTTTTTGCAACAAGTGACAAGGTCTAAGTTGGTTTCTATGATGGATGGCTTCTTAGGTTACAATCAAGTCATGGTTAATTTGAGTAGCATAAGATAACCTTCACCACACCATGGGGAACATTTATTTATATTCAAATTCCACTTGGGTTGAAAAATGCTAGAACCACATTCCAAAGAGTCATGGATTTTTTTGGAGGCTCATAAATGAAATTATGGTTGTCTACGAAGATGATTTGATTGCATACTCTAACGATTGAGATGATCATTGTGAACACTTGGAGTTAATATAATATATGTGTTTAGAGAATGGGATTTCTTTTAATCCCAAGAAATATTCTTTTAACATGAAGGAAAGCTTCTTGGGAATATTGTGTCTAAGGAGGGGGTGAAAATTTATCAAGAATGTATCAAATCTATTGACCTCATCCCTCAACCCAAAACACTCAAGGTAGTCCAATCATTATTTGGGTAGATAAATTTTGTTAGGAGGTTTGTTCTACCTTTGTTAAGAAGACAAGAGCCATTTCAATAGTTTTAAAAAAGGGACAATAATCAAGTTGGTACAAGGAATCAAGTGATTCCTTTGTAAACATCAAATTTGCACTTAAGAAGATGCCAATGTTGGAAAGCCTAGATTATTCACAACCTTTTTAATGATTTTCCTTTGCATAATTTTACTCTATTGTTGTTGTTTTTCTACAAAAGAATGATGAGGGATATGAGTATCCAATAGCTTTCTTCATAAAGTCCTCACAAAAATGTTGAACTTGTCACACCCCATTTTTGGACTAGTTTAATTATTCTATTTTTACTAATTTAAAGTCAAATACTATGTTATGTATTTTATTATTTTATAAAAACTATGATTTGAGGATAATGATGATGTGATTGTTATGTTTCATTTATGATATGCCAAAAAAGGATATCAGTTGATAATAATTAAAAATAAATAGATGTGATTTCTTATCTCCATGATTATTGTTTAATGGAAGCTTATATTATGTTATGGGTATTTTGGATAAAGGAATAACAACCTTTTTGAATGAGGTGGATGCAAGAAATTAGTTCCCCATTCTAGAAGAGGAGGGAGATAGTAATTGGAGAGATGGAATTAGATCGAGGAGAATGACAAGTGCATCATGAGTTTGAGAACCCCCCACACACAAAAATGTTGTGTCGTATTGTAGATGTTGTTTTTGATATTCTGATGCAGGAGCATCCTTGGGTCATGGCAATCTTGCATCACCCAAAAAATTTTCATTCCAGTCTATCTTTGTTTCAGTTTCAGTTCAATTCAGGTTGGTAGATCCGATGATTCTTCTTATTTTCTCGCTAGATCTTGTGGATATAGTTTTACATCGTGGGCATGTTCATTTACCTTATTCCAAGAATTGAGCGTGATTGGTTCATTTTCTGGCAAGTTATTGCTTCTAGATTGTGTGGTTGTTTCTTGAACTGACACCAAAATAATTTTCTTATCTAACGACTAGTTCGATCATGGTGGGTCGTCCCTGTGACTTGCGGATCTGAATGGTGTGATTTTAAATGTTTCATGGAGTGTCCCCGACCTTCCTTATAGGTCCACATTTCATCTTATGCACCTGTTGGAGAGTAATTCAAATTTGAGGTCGACCTATTCATGCATATGTTATATTTTCTTTCTTTGGAAAATGTAAGGATCTTTTGGGCTGACACAGATGTTTCTAGATCTGTGGATGTGTATAAATCATTGTAATTGATCATTAGGAAGAGGCAGTGAAGATGAGAGTTAGAGATTACCAAAAGAAAGAGTTGCTCTGTAGGATTTTCGCTCACATTGGGGAGCATGTAAGAGGAGGGTAATTTGAGCATGTTGTAATTAGGCTTGCGAGCCGAATCTGTAAGCCCAGATGTTTCCAATTGTTTGTAATTGAATTTTATGCTAATAAGAATGTTTGAATTGGTTTTGGTTTCCATTTTCTGTGTTGCTTCCGTTGTGTGACTCTTGCTGCATGGTTTGGACTGTTCTCTTTGAGGACCCTCTGACCGTGGCTACATCAAATGGTATCAGAGTAGAAGGTTGTGAATCAGTGAATCTAGAGATGAGAGCTGGTTGCAAACCTTGAGTGGGTTGTGGTCCTTGTGGTATTTCTTGGGTGAACAGATCGCTGACTTGAGGCAAGCTGTAAGTGTGTTCAATAGATCGCCAAGAGAGAGGCAATTGAAACCTTGTAGTCAGATCACCGAGTTGAGGCAGTTGCACCGAGCAGGGGAAGAGATGCCACCGAGAAGGATGAACCCTAGAAGAATTGAGCAGATGATGGAGAAATTTAGAAATGAGATGAGGAATGAGATCCAAAACCTCTTGGGTGGTCTAAGGAGAAACCCTGAACCAGAGGATGAATATAAAGAAGCTGCAGAAGAACTTGAGACTGAAGAGGCTGAAGGGCCGACAGATGAGAGAGAGGAGAGATTGTTAAGGGCAGTAGCACAAGTAAGTAAAAGTCATAGAATGGAGGTTTCTAACTTCTTTGGTACATTGAATCCAGAAGACTTGATAGACTGGATAGGAGAGTTGGAAGACTATTTTGAGCTTGAGGATATTAGAGACCTGTTGAGGGTTAGATTGGCACAAACTAAGTTAAAAGGACATGCTACTTTATGGTGGAAGGAGTTGTAGAAAGAAAAAGTGGAGAATGGTGAAACAAGAATCACCTAGTGGAGACAGATGGTTGCAAGGCTGAAGGATAAGTTTATTCCAAAAGACTATGAGTTGGAATTGTTTAAGAGGTTGCAGAACTTGAAGCATAAGAATATGAGTGTGAAAGAGTATAACGAGGAATTTTACAAGATGACAATCAAGTCTGGGCACCGAGAGATGACCAGGGAGAAGGTAGCAAGGTATATAAATGGCCTTAGATTCAACATTCAGGATGAGATGAGTATGTTGAGGATGCCTACTAGTATGCTCTGAAGGCATAAGATAAAGTGAAGAAAATACAACAGAATAATCCCAGAGGAAAAGAAAAGCAGATAAGAAGTAGTAGGGAGAAGCAGACAAGTGAAGAAGAATCAAGACCTAAGTGGAGCACAAAATCATATAAGAGGGTACAAAGGAGAGGAAATGGAAACAAGGAGTTCTTGGGAAAATGTTTCAAGTGTGGAGAGATTGGACATCGATCTTTTGAGTGTCTTGAGGGATCAATTAAAGGGATTGGTAAGAAGACTAGTATGGCACATGAAGAGAAGGTAGTTGAAGATGGGATAGAACCAGAGCGGGGAGAATCCCTTATGCTTAGGAGAGTCTTGATGAGGCCGAGTAGGGAAGAGGTTGACACTTCACAGAGGAAGAATCTTTTCCAGACTGTGTGCAAATCAGGAGGTAAGTGTTGTAAAGTTATTTTGGATACTAGAAGTACTGACAACTTAGTATCTGAGGAGATGGTGGAGAAAATTGGTTTGAAGAGGATTCCACATCCTTGTCCTTATAGGATAAGTTGGTTACAAGACGATCATGCAAAGGAGGTGAAAGAATAGTGTTGGGTGAACTTTAATATTGGACCTTTAGAGATGAAGTTTTGTGTGATTTTTTGTCTATGAGTGCTTGTCACATTTTGTTGGGTAGATCGTGGCAGTTTGATAGAGGAGCTATATATGATTGCAAAAGAAATCTGATTACTGTAGAGAAGGATGGAAATTTTTTTACTTTGGCTTCCTTGAAGAATAAGCAGGAGGAAGTGAGGAACTTGAGTCTTGTTAAGAGTTACAGAGTTGAGAAGTGAGATGCAGAGGTTGTATTGGAGGATGGCATGGATTTGAGGAAGAACCATGTGGCTAAATTTGAAAAAGAGATGGAACCGAAAGAACGTAAAGGCAGAATTGTGTAGTAGAAGACTTGGATTGCAAACAAAAATCTCCTGAGTTTTAGCTTCTAGTGTGATGGCATGTGAAAGTTACGTTCACCAGTATGTGAACTATTTTGGCAAAGTTGGTAGTTTGTGGATTGGGAGAAATATTGTTTCTCTACAATTTTTCTCTATTTTGTTTTAGATCTTTCGGATCTAGAATATGTCTTGTGAAGGTATTTTTTGTGCTCTAGCAAAGAGGTTTGAAGATTGGTGATCTGGAAGTCATGTTTTAGTAATTCAATGTGAAGTTTATACAGTCCAGATGGACTGGTGAAAGATACATTCAGTGGTTGAAGTTTGTTGTTTTGTTGTGGATGTATCTGGAAGATTCTAAGATGTATTCTCATGCTTAAGGAAGCATGTTGTGGCGTCCATGTTTTATCTTCTGGTTGGGAAGTGTGTACATCAATGATTATTTGTGTTTTCATTAGGTTTGGCCGACCTGGTGTTTACACTTCATTCGAAGAACAAAATTAATTTGAGAAAGCGTGTGATTGATTAGAGACATTATTTTTTTCAGTCTTGGTTAAATGTTTTTATTGGTCCACTCTTATTCCTTTCCACCGTGGGAATTTTGAGTTGCCGACCTATTTTGAATTTATGAAATAAGGTATTTGTGGCCGACCTTGGAGAAAGTTTCTAAGGTTGAGGATGGTATAAAAGAAATTTGAAGTGTGAAGAGTTGTATGATAGTGTGATGTAAAGTGACAAAGTGAGCCACAAATCATAAGAGCGGAAGTGTGTGTGTGAGTTGTAATAGCAGTTTTTCAATGTATTGAAGGCATTGAGCTGAAGGTTTCTGCAATCCTATGGATGTGCATTAATTAATGTGGTGGATATTTTGTTGTCTTTTGTATTTGTAGGCAGTGAGCCTCCATGTTGGATAGTGAGTCCTTTCTGTAGGTAGTGAGCCTTTGTATTTGGACAGTGAGTCCTCTTCTGGGTAGTGAGCCTTTGTTTTATAATCTTTTATATTGTGAGTTAACCCTCACCATTGTTTTTCCCTCATTAGGTTTTCCACGTAAAAATATGGTGTTCATTGTGTTGATTTGCTTTCTATTATTTGTGTTTCATGTTCTTACTTAATAACATAACAGTGTGGTTGTGGAATTAATAAGTGTTGAAGTTTTAAGTTTGAATTGTATGACAACTAATTCACCCCCCTCTTAGTTGTCTAACGCCTGTTTAACAGGTATATATGGAAATTCTCCATGATAGGTTGTTGAACCTTTTTTTGTTGATATATGACTGAGATAACAAATTTAACATTCTTGGAATTGAATTGCTTTGAAGAACCTATCAAATTGTATCATCCAAATATACATTATGTTTTGTGTTTAACTTGAGGTCACAATCCATCATTCAAGTTGTTGTATTTATTGGCATGGTCTTCCTAGCTTTGATCAGTAGCTTCCATATTCAAAAATTCCCAACCACCATCTTCAATAAATTTATCTGGATCATCAGTAATAGTCTTCAAATTTGGCCACCAGTTCAAGTTCATTATGCTTTCATAATACTTTATATCCATGGAGTTCAGCCATTCCTTGATGCCATCAAGCAAAGATTGAGGAATGGCTTCAATGCAGAGTACATCCTGCTTGAAGTCTTTGAAAACAATAGCCATATCAAATTCCTTTTGCCCAAGTCCTAATCTCTCAAGGTTAACAATCTCAATCTCACTAATAGTGATTACTAAGAAAGGTAATTCCACCAACTCTACCAAACAGTTTACCAAAGGAATAATAAAAGCAGACACTTTGAAAGGAACTCCATGAAAACAAGCTCTCTATATGGTATATCAAACTCTAGTTCAAAATATTTTAGATAAGGTTGCTCCCATAGCTCTGTTACTCACTTGACATATCCTTGAAACTTTGCATTGATTTTATTTTTCTTGTCCCTCACTTGTTGTTCTTCCTTAATTTCATCAGGATCATACATTGACCTTCTTTCCCCTCCTAAAGTTTGGACCACGTCCATTACCTCCACATAAAATTGGACATCCTTGGTCTTCTTGGTTCATAGTATGATATGGTTATGCAAATGAAAATGAAGCAAACTAATCATCTCCTTCTCTGTTGGCTGGAAGAATGCATGCTTAATGTTTTGATACATGATATCAGCTCTCTCTTCTGCTCTCATGGTTGAATACTGAAATCCATTATGGTGGGCCTCTAGAGTTCCAATCATCTTTCTTCCTCTTCTACCAAAAGTTGGCATATTTTACTAAAGTTTATTAGAATTTTTGCATGTTTTACATCATTGGAATGACATATTAGTTGTAACTTTTTTGAAATTTTATTATGGTATGTGCACTTTGATACGATGTAATATGATTATGGTTTTGTTTCATATGTTGTAATAGTAGACATATAACAGAAAAATAAATTATTGCATGAAATAAATAATAGCTTTTCATTTTAAATGTTTTTTTTTTTGCAAAACATGGGTCTTCCAGAAGATCAAGATGCTCCTCATGATATAGATCTAGAATATGTTGGTTCTGGTATAGATCACATGGCAGAGGATGATGATGACATAGATACAGAAGACACCGAGGCCGATGACGATGACGATCATGATGGTGATGATGATGATGAGGCAATTGTTGGTAGTAGACAGTGACATTCATGGTCATATAGACTGCATCATGGATCATTGCCGATATATTGTTATGATGCCTCTTTTCATGGTTACTATCATATGTATCATTTTCACGGCTTTTAGTACCATATTATTGAGTTGTATCATTTTGACTTATTTCATTGGGACATGTATCATCTTGACTTGTATCATTTTGAGTTACATAATTTATCATTTTTACTTATATCATTTGTACATGTATCACTTTGACTTATGTCAACTGTTGGACATGTATCATTTTGACATGTTATTGATCTACTAGCATATTTGACTTTCACTTGTTTTAGTTATATATGATGATGATCTTATCAGTATTGACTTATCAATTTATATATATTGAAAGTGGTCGATGATTTTTGGATGGATATTTATTACGTATGATAATTTTAATTTATTGCTCAAGATGGATGTTGTCAAATTCAATTAAATTATAGATATTTAACTCAAATTTTTTTAATTATAGATGATGATCATGTTATAATAATTATCTTGTTATTTAATCATATGAGTTAAATAATTAAATTACTTACTCTATAATCATATGAGTTATTTAAAAGGAATGATATATTTAACTAATTAAATTGAAATAAAACATATTAAATTAATAAATGGAATCAAAACAAGAAGCATTTTTAGAAGCAAAAAAGGAAGCAACAATGGAAGCCAAACAAGAAGCAAACTAGAAGCAATCTTGGAAGAAAAACTTGGTGTTATCTAGGAAGAAAAAATAGAAGCAATTCAGGTAGCAAACAAAGAAGTAATAATGGAGACAATTTTAGAAGCAACAAAAGATGCAATAATAGAAGCAACACAAGAAGCAAAATTGGAAGCAAACCTGGAAGCAACACTGGAAGCAAAAATGGAAGCAAACCTAGAAGCAACACAAAAAGAAAAACCAAAAGCAAAGTCAGAAGCCAAACTAGAAGCAAAAATGGAAGCCAAACTAGAAGAAAACCTGGAAGCAAAACCAAAAGAAAAATTGGAAGCAAACTTGGAAACAACACGGGAAGCAAACCTGGAAGCAACATTGGAAGAAAAATTGGAAGCAAACTTGGAAGCAACACAAGAAGCAAAATGAGAAGCTAAACTGGAAGCTTCACAAGTCAATGCTAAACCCGACGCTAAATCTGGAGCCAAAGTGAAATGTAGTTTGGCATCAAGTTTTGTGCCGACAAAAGTTTCCAATTCATGAGGTCAAAATGCACTAAATTTTGGCGCTATTTTAGGCACTAATTTCCCGTTTTGTTGTAGTGTGCATCATCTAGCATTTCTTCTAACTAACAACATCCATCCTGCATCCACAATTTCATCAAAACATATCACAACCATAGTAAAACAATAAAAACATCACACATCATGTATAATCATACATTGCATATATAAGATATCATCATTCATCCACATCATATGCATACATAAAAAAAGTACAACATGAACGTGCATATAGCATCATCCATGATCATCACATAACACATAATAAAGTCAAATGGAAACATGGTATATCTCATATATATCATCAAAAATGAGAATTTTAGACACATCATCAAATAACATGTGTAATATCATATACAAAAATATATATATATACAAGGCCTCAGCTGGGGTAATGAATGTATGTACAAAAAATCATGTCTACAACATAAGTCTCTGATATAATGAACATCTAGAAAGATAAAGAAATAATCACTCCTACTGCCTATCTAGAGGTGGGGATCTCTGATGATCATGGATCTAGTTAGGATAAGGTTGTGGCATGACCATCAACTAATCTAGTTGCCTAACTAACTGGTCACCTAAATTGGCTACACCAGTAGCCGTACTAGGCTCACCAAAGCGAGGAAATCTCTATGCTTTGGGAATAGAAACCTCATACAGAGTCTGGTAGTAGGTGACCTCCCTCATAAACTGATCTCTCTCTGCTTTGAGAGCGTCCTACTTTTCCCTAAGGATATCCCTCTCAGCAATAATAACCTTCACCTACGCCTCTGAAACATGACATCTCCCAATCTCTATATCTTGTTGTTGCTTGAAGCCTTCTCTCTCCTGCCTCATAGTATCTCACTCGACAGTCAAAACAACAACCTGTGCCTCAATGGGTTGTCACTGCACAATCTCTACATCTCTAGCAGCAGTCAACTATATAATCTGGGTTGTCGTCGCTGCATCCCCAAGTGGTGGAGGACCTTGTGCCTAATCCTGCTACAAAGGATCATCCTACTGATCCTGACGACCATCTTTTCTAGATCTATCAAACTGCTCCACAGTGATCCTAACTCGCTATCTCTCACCTCAACGGTTGATAATACCTACTCTCCCAACAACTAGCACAACACCAACAAGATCTGTGAACCTGAGAGGAACCCAACGAGCCCACCACTGATCATAATCTAGGGTAGTCCCTGCATCTGTTGGTCCTATAGGCCATCCCCATCCAAATGGGGAAAGTGCTCTAAACTCAGCCACTACTACATCATGATCTACCTACATCCCCCACACATGGACCTCTTGGGTGGTCCTCCCAAAATGATCCTAGTAACCATCTGTGAAATGGGTTTACCACTTGCCAAACTAGTGAAGAACTCGATCAAGTAGATATCTCTCAAGCAAAGAAGGAACATGGTCGATCAACCACTGTGTTTTTCTACAAAATGGAAGTTACTCCTGATCGTCGTGCCACACATCACAATCTAAGCATGACCTCCAAACGAAACCAAG
Source organism: Sequoia sempervirens (assembly GCA_007258455.2). Lineage (NCBI taxonomy): Eukaryota > Viridiplantae > Streptophyta > Pinopsida > Cupressales > Cupressaceae > Sequoia > Sequoia sempervirens. The sequence goes on along the minus strand of VDFB02099229.1, from coordinate 30,396 downwards.
CATATTGTCAATCACACAACACCGGTAAGAAAGTTGACCGGGCCAAGTGTAATGAAGAAAATCACCATATCTGTAAGAATGCAGATCCTATGGATCTCGATCCAAGATACCATCAGGCCTAGTAACTAGGATATGCTCCCAGACCCACACATGCAACAAAGTGACACCAATGAAAATGAAACTACAACCATGCTAGGAAACTATATGCATATCTCTATAAAGATGTGCAAGGAGACACAAGCCCCATGCATACTCGGTGTCATGCTCGAAAATTTTCTCAATGCATACACCCCAACCAACTGGGAACTGTCGACCTCTCCAATTAGGAACGATGAGCCCCAAGACCAGAGCAAATAAAACCAATGAAACAAAATCTACAATGCTAACAAAGGGAGACAGGTCTATCTTTGACTCTTGAACCCAAAGATTCCTAACACCAAGGACTCGTCGCATAGTACATAATAGGTCACAAGCTCTCCATAAATCAACACATGCAAAATCCTCCATACATCCTCCAAGGTGATGGAGGCCTCGCCAGTGACAAGTGAAAGGACAATAACTTAGAGTGCCATCTCTCCACGAGGGTGGTCATCATCGCTCGATGGATTCTAATAGTCAGCATGTAGCATATATGTCTCAACCCCACAACATCTAACACATCTCACTCAAGCTCGTCAAACCCAGTGATCAAATCAAACAACTGATGCGGTTGTCGCTCTCGAGTAAAGTGGTTTGAGATCCGCCTACAAACATTCAACCCACGACGTTAAGAATTTTGTAGGAAAACAAGAAACAAACCTCATATTGCAAAAAAAAAGACTCAAACTCCCAAAAATAGAAAAAGTGGTTACTTTTTTGGCAAAAGTAGTCAAAATCGGACCTATTTTTGTCAAAAGCGGTAAATAAACAAAGCGGTAGAAACAACAAAAGTGAAAAGATTCTCAAGAGTGAAAACATTTCACAATGGTGGCCATTTCACATAAATAAATTCAAAAGTGAACATTCTAAATGAAGGCGAAAATAAAGTGAACATATAGAGCAATAGTGAACAAATAAATCAAAAGTGGTTGAGAAAATAAAGGTGGCACATATAAAAACTACAAAAGTAGTAGAAACAATGCAAAATCGAAAATCCTAGAATTACCGCTAATGCCTAATTTTTTTTCATGCATTTATTACTCAAAAATGGAAAGATGAAAATAGGAAAGGAAAGGGTACAACCGGCACCTCGACGCCAACAGGTCGCCCAAACTCACGAACTACATTTTGCACTTCAAAATTATTAAATATTCTAATCACATTTACTCCATGAGAATTCAAGGAAAAATACTTTCCATATGATTTTGAAATTTGCAAGCCTAGTTGGTTCATGAATTCTAATGGCATCACATTGCTAGATGCTCTAGAATCTAACATACAATTATGTACTAGCCAACCATTTATCAGAAAATATATGTACCACCCCTTTCTATATGTTCAAGGATCCTCAACAAATCCCTAACTAGGACTTGAAATTTTAGTTGAATAAATAATTGAGCCATATAATTTGGTTAATATGTTGGCAAAGGAGTGAACAATGAAATTGTAACAACATTAGTGTTAGGGATGAAGGGCATTACCCGATCACTAGTAGCAACTTTTTTTGCATTTATTGCTTCTCCAACTTCCTTAGCCATCCATTTTTTTCTCATTTTTTCTTCCATAACCTACTTCGATATATCATTACTTCCAACAACCTTTTAATTTTCTACATTTCTAGTTGAGACATCAATAATCTTCTACTTAGGGATATTTATTATGTAGGGATACATTTGGCATAGGCATCTTCTTCTTAGGCGACGAATTCCTTGCATTGCTATTTGCACTATTCTCTTCATTATTGTCTTTTTGTTTTTATTTTCTTATTTGTGTAGTTGGAACATATAGAACAACACCTATAATTTGACTTGTGACACCTATTTGCATATTTATTAGGTGGTAACTATTTTGGACATGCAATACAACTTTGGTGAGAGACTTGATATCTTCATTAGATGATTTCACTCTCTTATATCATTGTCTCATTTGTTCCTAGAGATAATTGAAGTCTTTATTTGGTAACTCATATGGATAATGACAGTTATCATGATCATATTGGAAGAATTACTTAGCTTCATAAATATCTATTTGATCAACATTGACTTATTCATAATACTTGAGTGTACCTTCATGTTCTTGGAATCCTTTCTCATTCTCAAGCATTTTAGCAACAAGATATTTTGAATAATCTTGAGGAAAGTAACATATGTCACACCAAAATGAATCTTGTTGAATATTCACATGATCCTTCCTTAATGGAAAAAGGGTGTGTCTCTCTTGGTATCCTTGGTACATATTCCTTCAAACCACTTTCTTATCATTTGATCTTGGTTTTTAGATCAATCATAATTGTGGGTTTTGTTTTCGAATCATTGATCCTCATTAAAATGTATAACAAAATTATTAGAAGACATATATTTTATCATTATTTGCAACCTTATACAAGAGGTCCTTTAAGTACCCCATTAAATTATCCATTTTTTCCTTAGTGGTGAGTGGCTTACTAGAATTTGTTGTAGATAGTCTATAAAATTTTACATCAGTCCCTTTTTGTCTTTACCAAATACTCTCAAGTTACTTTATTTATTAAAAGTGATGGAATAAGCTCCCTAACTATTCAAGGGTTCTTATCCCACAAATAATAGACCAACTTAGAATGAAATTCTCTAAAATATAGAACAAGGCACATCAATTCATTTATCCTCACATATAGAGGCATTTTCCTCATTGTCATAATATTAAACATGTTGTTAAAATCAATAACTATCTCATTGACCCCTTTCTTTACAATAGTAATCTCATGAATTATAAATTTTGGATCCACTCTTTATCCTTATTGTAATTTGAAAAATCTCATAAATTCTTCCCACAATTCTATGCTACTATCTAAAAGGCTTGTGTACAATGCTTTTGCACTCTCCTCCAGTGATTGCACAAAGAGCTTCACCATGAAATATTCATGTTCTATTTTATATTCATCTATTGGATTAATGAAATGCCTCAAATAATCCTCACTAATGATAGCATTTTTACCTTGGAATTTAGGTGTTTTTCCTCTAATGTCATTTAGGATAAGATTAAGATAACGTCTAATGCCATAAAATTATAATTGTTTGTATCTTTCTAATCCCAATGATTGTCTCATTGGAACAAAAATCTAAGCCTTTATTCTAGAGTTGGCCCCTATTTTTTCCCACATTATTTTGTTGGTTTTTTATTTCTAATTTCATTTTAGATCTTATGCATATGTTGATCTTGAACATTTTATGCATTATTTCTATTCTTATTTTGTTTTTGAGCAACATTTTTATTATAACTCATTTGTAGGACCTAATGAGCAAGTTGAGCTTATTGTAGCTTAATTTATGCCTCTATCTCATGCTACCTTTTTATAATCTATCCAGTTAGATATATGTGTTGATTTAACTCCATTTATCTACATTCATTCTCTAACTGAATAGTTGGATCAGGTTCATGGAACAAATTTTCCCTTTCTTGCTCGGTTTTTTGAGATGGGGTAGGAGACTTGTTATGTGAATTTACCTTTGGATTTATAATACATGGAGGTACAAGAAAATTAATGTCTATATTTTTTGTATACATATTTTGGGATGCTTCTCTAATTCTCACGTCAATATTTGTTTCATTTCTATGCCTACCATAATCACACCTAAGGGTTCTCCTACTAGTTTTGATCCTATTATCAATTGAATCATCTAAGGTATATTGATCATAATATTGTAAATTATATCTTCTAATTGAAGTACATACTTTTTTAGTGATTCGATAATTATGTAAATATGATGTACCTATATTCTTAGCTTTCCATTATTCACGTCATCTCCTCACATCAGGAGAAATTAAATCAAGAATTTCTTGACCTTTGGATTATTGTTCTATTTCCATTTTTTTCCTCTTTCTCTCTTTACATTATTTATGAGTCTATCCTTGAAAAATTCACCACTCCTTCGATTAGGAGAAAAAAACTTTTATAATATCAAGGTTCTAATTTTGTACCAACTAAGGACCAATTTTCCTAGTTGCACTGTAGTTATTGATTAACCTAGGGTCTTCAAATTAAGTGTTGATTTTTAGAAATCCCCAACAATGGTGTCAATTTGTTGGTGATATAATTCATGAACCACAAATACCTAAGGTTGTATAGTATCCCAAGTTCTAGAGGTCTCAAACCTAGGAAGAGTATTGCAAAACCTATGCTTAGGTTTGGCAACTTATGACCAATTGATGAGGTGGGTAAGACCTTCACTTTTGGTTCTACAAGACTAAGGGGGTTTCCCTTATGGTGTTGACTTATCTATTGTTACAAGGATTAAACATTTTATCTACTACAAAACATACCCATTATCTAATGTATCCCACAAGTTTCACAATATACTTATGTGTTGGTTTGAAAATGCAAGACTACAAACCTTTATATATGAGAAATTCTTATTAGACATAAGGTTTTACAAAATTGGAACTAAAAACCCCTATTACTAATATGCATGCATACCTAAAAGAAAGAAAATTTATACAACACAACTAAAATAAAGTGATGGTAATTGATTTTTTTTAAAGTGTTGGTTGATGAGAGATGGAGTACATAGCATACTAGTGCCAGTTCTAGTAGGGCTACAAAGTCATGAATTTATTCAAAACATGTAATGACTAAAATCTCAATGTGAAACCTTCACGAAGATTTCACTTAAGAATATATCTCTTTGAATGCATAAGAAAACTAGGTTTTATACATGCATTTAATGAAATGACTAAATTTTCAAAATATTAGAAGGTTCTACTTAGTAATCCATAGACAAACCTGAACATTTCCTTTATTATTTGTGAAAGCACACAATATAAAATATTTTTAGGGTTTTTACAATCATTTGGCTAGCCAACTGATCACACATACATCTAGAAACAAACATAATCTAAATTGAGTCACCTAATTAAGGTTGATTCCATGATTTAAACTCATTCTTCAAATATTACAATAGGTTTATTAAACATTTGGGATGAACCCAGATCATCAAAATACAAAATATCTCTATTTCCTTCATTGGCATTGAAACCCTAGTTGTCTGAGAATATTTTTTGCTTAGTTTTTCTCCAAATGATCTTTCCATCTTTATAAAACTAAAAGTGTATATATCAATATCAGGTCAATTCAAAGATGGAAATGTACACCTCTACATAGGGAACCCTAAAAATCCACAAATGCACTTGTTACAAGGTGTGACCATATCTCCATGTCAAGTTTTTCATCATTTTTTGTACTTAAAAATAACCTTGACCATGCCTTCATGTGTCCATGGAATATGAAAATTCATTTCCCATTTTCAAGCATCAATTTTGGTCATTAATGGTGTCCATGGGAGGTAGGGGAGTAGATGAAATTAATTATGGTAGATTGAAAAGTTTTTTCATGTAAATTTAGTTTTAAACTCCCAACGGGGTTCGAATTATGGGAGAAACTTGGAACCATGAAACATGTTATACCATCAAGGGTCGAGTTTCGAAAGGAACCTTGAGCCATGGAATATTTTATTATCTTGATTAATATTGAGCCACCTTGATGGATTAAGGAATCTAGATGCTTGAAAATTGTAACTTCTCTCCAAGGTTCAAGTTTTTGAAGGAACCTAAAACCCCATAACTTACTTGAATTGGTGGATGTTAGGCTTGGGTTGGAAGAAGGAACCTAGATAAAATCTATTTGGGACTAGGTGTTAGGGATATAAGAGAAATTGGAACCAAAACATAAGGTTTTGGGTTCCAATCTAGGTCTACAATTCGCTTAAGCATCATAAGGGATAGGACCATAAATGAAACCAAAATTGGGATTGAGGAATGATGGGTCAAAATGGAGAATAAATAATTGGAACCAAAAAGTGTTGGTTCTTGGTTCTAACCCAAACTTAGCATCAGAAAGGGGAAGAAGATGAAGTCTTGGTAGGGGTTGGGATTGGGATAAGACTTGGGACTAGAACCTGAGGTTCCAAGTTCCAATTAGGACCCAAGTTCTAACACAAAGGGGAAGGAAGAAGTGTCAAGGACCAAACACTGGGGAGAACCAAGAAACATGAACATAATATTCTAGGTTCTCATCAAGACTTGAGGCCCAACTAGGAGTAAAAAGGGGATGACCTAATGAGGATTATATGCCAAGGTAAATATGAACTTTGGAACTAGAACCTATGGATTCTAGGTTCTAACTCAGACCTTATGTCCAAAAATAAATAATTGGCATAAGAGTGCTTTATGGGGTGGAGTGTGAAGCATGGGGGGAATATTGGACCTGGGACCTAAGGTTCCAAGTCTTCACTCCTTCTTGAATCCGAAGGTCTACAAGGGGATGAAAGGTAAGGATGCATAGAGATTATGAAGTAGAAGGGACTTAGGAAAGAGTTGGAAAAATATTCTAAAGTTCTTATTGGGTCACAAAGTTTGACAAGAAACTAAAGCACTTAGTGATGGTGGGGAGAAAACTTGAAACAAAACCTGAAGGAACCAATGACTAAGAGATAAGCCTAAGAACACTCATGGAGAGGCCAAAAAAGTGGGAAATGACTAAAAATCAACCCAATAACATATTTTAATAAGGGATTTTATGATTACACATTAAAATAACATCCTCAAAATAACATTTTAATAAGGGATTTTATGATTACACATTAAAATAACTACACATACAAGGGGACTCTATGACAGGTGATTGATTTTGTTAAAAATTATCATTTTCAAGGATGGAGCATCAGGGATATCCTTTTAGACATAAATTTTCTAATTTCAAAATTGGAAAGGATGTTATTGACTCACAACTTTCGTGAGGGAAATCAGGTGGCGGATGCCCTGGTCAACTTAGGTTCCTCATGGATTCTTTGCAAATTTTGGAGAAGAATTGGGGCTCTACCAGTGAATATACAAGGTTTAATCCTTGATGAGAAGAAAAAAATATAACTTTTTAAATGGTGGCCAACTATGCGGTTCTTTGTGGGTACAAGTGGCTCTACACATTAGGGCCTTTGATTATGTGTACTAAGTCGGATGATTTGGTGAGGATAAAGTGGGGTTTCAAGGGGTTTTTAGCAATTATGACTATGTATGGTTGGACTCCCCTTAGTTTTTATGAGTTGTGTTGTCACAAGTACTGCATATCACATCAAATTTTTAGGAACGTGTGGTTAGCGATGTTTATCTCCAACTTGCCAGCTATTTGTATTCTGGTCAAGCTTATGATGACCATAAGATTTAATGTGATGTACTTGAGGAATTAAAATCTTGGCCCTCTAGCCAAAAGGTCTAGGAAAATGTGTAAGTTCAAAGTGACTTCTAGCACGTCAATTATTAATTATCTGATGAATTTCATCATGGCTTTCTATCTTAGCTTACTGTACTCAAGGAAATTTTATGGCCCTACGAAGATGATTTCCTTGGGAATGATCACCTACACGTGTAAACTTCTGGAAGCTTTAATTACACTTTATTGTCCGTGGTGGTTTAGAAAAGGTGTTATAAGGTTGGGTATAATCACCAGAGGCCAATTCGATTCTCAGCTAACTTTGTTTTTCTGGGCTAGTTTTTGTGAGTTGTGTGTTGAGATGGGTGGCAATAGGGTTAGGACTGAGACTAACAACTATGATTAATTTTGCAAGGACCTAATTTTGTGGCACATCTGCATGGAGGGGGGTTGGTGCCATTGTTAGAAAGTCTAGTGGGTCATGACGAAAAGATGTCAATGCAATTTGTTGGCTCCTAAAGGGACAGAAGAGTTACTATGGGAGGAATTTTGTTTGAGATTAACGAGGAGGTGATAGCCAAGGCAACGGGCCTTTCCTGCAATGGAAAGGTACAAGAAGCACACTAAAACTTAGGACCTAGAGAGCCTCAATGCCTTTTTCAGGGATAATGAGAAGTTGATTAAGAAGCAGTCGGGTTTTGATAGAGAGGTGCTTCCCAAACCATGGGATAAGGTGTGTTTAGCTCTCATGAAATAAAAAGTAACTTTAGAGGGAAGATTCAAGGTTTTTTCCTTTTATCATATGTCACTTCTCAACCACCTTAGGCATAGAATGCTCCTAAACTTTCCTTTTTTCTATTGACCTTGCTTGAAAGCTCGATAAAGGAATCCCTTGAAGTTGCTACTAAAAACCCTAACCAACTACCTCCCTTGCCTCTTCACCAAGGCCTCATTTTGAGGCTCTATCATTTGCATTTTTCCTTGTGCCCCATAGATCCATCTCTGTTGTTTGTGTGGAAGAATTGGAACCACTTGACCTATCCCCTGAGAAACCATCCCTTGTTGCTTTTGTTGGTTCCAAGAGAAACCCCCCCGTTGGACAGTGAACCCCATGACACGCCTAAACCTAAATCCCCAACAAAAAAGAAGAAGGGGGGAGTTAGGTTGGCCCATTCCAAGGTGGTGGCCAGACTGTACGAGTTCAAGAATACCCCCACTAGGTTGGACAACAGATCGATGCAAAGAAGGGTAAAAAGACAATACAAGCCAAGTGGACATGTTGGGCACAAATAGTAAGGGAAAGAGTGTTGCGGAAAAGGATTCCAAATGGGACATTGTTGTGGCTACGAGTATTGACATGCGAATGGAATAAACAAGCATTAGGAGGTCACACAAATTGGGAAATAACAAGAAAAAGACACCAGTGGACAAAATTTATAGCAACTTAGAGCGGACTAGTGGTAGAGATGAGTGTAAGGACATTGTTCAGGAGGAAGAGGAGTTCATGGAAGGTCCCAACCATTTCTCAGACCTGAACATAATGCTCAAAGAGGACTCCACCCACTCTTTAGATCTTAGGGCCATGGAGGAAGAGATGACTTGAAGGAAGAGTGACAAGGAGGACATCAACAAGCTACAAGAGGAGGTGGAGAAACTTGAAAGAAAGTTTACTAGGTTGACATGTTTTACCATTAAGATCATCCAAAGATCTGTCATTGCTCTCTTTGATGTCATCAAGGAGGAGGTGGACAAGAAGAATAAGGTCGAGGACCCTAATTGGGTCGGGGATGATGTTTTAAATCTCCTCTTTTAGAAATGGGAAGGTGTCGCCAATTAGTGGGTTGGTATGTGTGTGTGTGTTGGGTCTTTGTTGTCTATATGTTGTGTTTATTATATTTTTAGTTTCTGTTGATTTTGGTATGGACTCTTTAATGTACTATTGATCTTGGTCTTTTATGCCCCTTCGGACTTGTTGTGTAATGGGTACGACACCTATTAAATGCAACTTATCTAATAAAAAACATCCTTAAAAAAAAATTAGCACAGGACACACCATTGTAGATATCTTGGTTCAGTTATCAACAATGGGTGAATAGGGCCAAATGCACACTTATGGAGTAGAAAAAAGAAAAATTGAGATACATTAAATTGGGGTTCCAATAGGTTCCAAAGTTGTTCATGTTTAAAGAAACATCAAACTTGGATTCACATAGCTTGTTGCATAAGAAAAGAAGGCCCATTACACATTTCGAGGATTTATGTCCAATTTCAAGATGAACTTATTAAAATGTAGTTTCCAAGTATATATTTGTACTATGATTGACTAATTAACACAAGGATGATGCAAAACATGAGCATATATCACATCAATGAGAAGAGTCCCGAAGAACAACATCATGCTCAATAAGAGGTTTAAAGACATATAAGGTACCATTGAGCTAATGAAAGTGGGAATGGATTAACTAAGAATTTGGAGTAGAGTGTTATCACTAACTTGTGTGATTCCCTTAGGGAATTCATTCACAAGTAAAATATAATACTAATCTTGTACAATCGCCTTAGGGCTTACCAAGCACGTGATATTCTATAATGCCTACTATTGTGTTACCTTGTGTACATTCAAATTCATATGATGCATGATATTTTTAGTTTTTTATCATTGTATTAAGTGATTCATATGCTATGAATGATTGCACCCAAAAAATTATAATTCTTGTTGTGCCATTGAGGTGTTTTTGATGAGTTTTTATATTGGCATTATGTTTCTAACTATGCATTATGAGATGCATCTGTTGTGCTTATATATGTTAGATCATATTTGTGTTTCAAAATTATATATTATTATTTATTATACATATTATTCTTAGATCATGTTTGTCATAGATGATTTACAATTAATGTGATTGTTTGATATCATGTTATGATTTATACCACATTAGTTAGATTATGTTTTTTTGGCTATTATTATGTGGAGGAGGTATATCTAATGTTTGACCTGAGTGTGGAGGAAATTTATAGGTATTATACCTATGATAGGTATGTGGCTAAGTTGAAATGAATCTCATTTAGCCATCTCATACTTATTAGTCCTTAGTGAACCCCTATGTCAACTTGGATCCAAGTCGGTGGCAATTCCAAAATTTATATTGTGAAATCCTATAAAGTGTGGTTAATCCCTTTTTGTGTGTTTACTTTATCTTCTACAATGTATTTAAATTCACCTTGAAATGTGTGTTTACCATGTTTTCAAATATTTAATAATTGCATAAAAGATAATAATTATGTCTTAATAGTAAAAGTTTTATTGTATTATTATATTTGGGTAGAATAAATTAAATGTATTTAATTATTCTTTCAAAATAAAATATTTAGTATAAGAGAAATAATATTGCTAGTTGAAAAGTAATTTAAATTAATTTAGTCTAATATAGTTTTATTAGATCAATTTCATTTCTTTAATTATATTGAAAATGTATTGTTGGTCAAAGTGAATAATTGAAATAAATAAATATAAAAAATAGAAAAGAGAAATTAAAAATTTAAAAAAAAAAAAAAAATGGAAGGAAAATGATAAAAAGGAAAAGGGGAAGAGTTATTTCTTCAATTCTTATTTTTTCATTTTTCATACTCAAAACCCTCTTTCTTCTCCTTTCAAAAAAAGAGAGAGAAAGAATCAATAGAATTTCTTGATGTTGGGAACTCTATTCTTTATCTTGTGAATGATAGGGGTGATCATGTGGCCTCTTTGGAAGGAATTTCTAGAGAGGCTTCTCTCTTCTTTTCCTCTTTGTTTAGGGAGGATTCTCTGGATGTGCAGGTGAAGGAAAACCATATTTTGTCTTGTATCCCCTCTTTGGTGTCTAGAGAAATGTGTAGAGGCAAACTAATGTGTTATGGACTTGGTAAATTCTACACAATGCATGGGTGTGCCAAGCTGAACAGTCCATTTGACATTGCAAGCCTACATTGAATCATCAACCAAGGTGCGTAAACTTAAGATGGTGTTGGAAATAGGATGCCATTTAATTGCAAATCCTAAACATTAATTATTTCATGTATCTCCTAGATTCTTGGAATGTGTTCAACAACACTAAGATTAGGATGAGATTAATATTTGATGAAATAAATCATGAAATTGACATTTTTAGTTATTCCTAAATAATAGGAACATGTGGGTGCACACATGGTAAGGTGACACTCACCTTGAGTTCAGTTAACTATTCAGAGTAAGAGATAACATTTCTGAATGCATGTAAAGATCCTAAAAGTTAGGATTTGATGTTTGCATGATTGAAGTTCAGTTCAGATCAATTCAGTTTAGTTTAGTTTAGTTCAGTTCAGTTCAATTCAATTCAGTTATGGTTCAGTTGTCTTTAGTTAGTTTCAGTTGTATGCTAGTTAACTTCAGTTAACTTGGAATGCATGGCTAATAACATTGAGTTGTATGAAAAATAACAGGGACTACCTCCAGTTAATAGGGGATGACTATTCTTTGGGAATGGTGTTGAGTAAATGTTTCAGTTAACAAGAAATCACTTGGAGCCAACTTGGGTGCCCAAGATGCTTTCTTGGAATTAACTCCAATGCATGATAAGATATTTCTGAAGGCTCTGTTACGTGGGACCCTCTTTTGGGCGCCATCTTTGAGGAAGAGCTTTGTAATTATCACCGAAGTGAAGGATGAGTTGTAGCTTTAGTTTGGGACGCCCAAATGGGTAAAGCACATGTTCTAAGCTTTGGTCTTCATGGTAGAACTCAACTTGAAGCAATATGGCATACCTTTTCTAAGGCTTGAGCTTGTGCATTGTAATTATCACCATTTGGAGATTACAAGGTTGCATATTGTCTCTATATATCATTCAAGTTGAAGAGAGTTTTATAATTGTTATTGCAGGTGTGAAGAAGATTGGTAAAGACAAAGAAGCATTCTCAAGCAAGAATTGGAGCTATTGTAATTCAGAGATTGAATAATAAAATAATTCTGGTGGAGTTTTTCCCTAAAGGGTTTCTCCACGGTACATCTTGTGTGATCTTTCTAATATCCTGCCTAGTTCTTCTATCAACTTCTCTCTTCATTCTACAACAGTAAAATGAATTAATCAAGATAATCACCCACAAAGAATATATGTAACAAAGAAAGAGCTTACTTAGATCAGCAATATTAAAGTTTTACAGAGTATTAAGCTAAGAAAACACCTCATTTTCAATAGATGGTACTACACTATTTGTGCCTTCACAAACTCATGTTCACCTAAATTACTCTATGCAAACTTATTTAGACTATTCTACTTTACTAGAATTTACAGAATCGTAAAAATAATGAAAGTAGTTACAAAACCTAAAGGCTACGGGTACTTACAACATAAGTTGTAGGTGACTATTAAAGGTGTACGAGTGCAAAATTAATCTAAAACTATTTAAAACAACAAAATAACAATCCTAAGCTTTGGAGTACCATGATCTATCAATTACGCCTTTGTTTATGAACAACAACTACTTTAACTAACATAAACTATTCTACTTTGCAATGCATGTGTAAAATAATTAAAACATAATTAATGGAAATGCATAAATAAACAAATAGATAAATGAAGTGAAGAATAGTACTTGAGTGGCTAGCTCAGAGGACTGTCTCACTTAACTTAAATCCAAATCTAACTCTTATTCTTACGCATCCATGCAACATACAACTCCATTCATTGCATAACACTAGATATTTAGACAGATTCGTTCTTACATATTTTATTCCATAATATCATTTTAACATGTTTTTGGATAACTGGAAAACTAGAAAAACTACTAACTAATAATAACTTGTAACAATCAACTAACTAAACTATGAACTCATCCCCTAACTTTATACAAAATGGGGAGAGTTTTATTCAAACCACTAACTAACTAGCTGTAATCATAAATCCCATTCCTAGATACAAGGATGTGAAACTAAGATTGACTTATTCATCTAACTGAAAAGGAAAAAGAGACCTATTCAAATAAGAATAGCTTACATGTGAAACACATAAGAAAATATCCAGAATTCTAGAACAAGTATCTTTCCAACATTTATTCCTTCCATAATGACCATGCTCAACTCCACAACTTCCTGCACTTTAGGCGGCTTGAACTTTATTAATTCCCTGTTTTGTTGCTTTGATACTAGCTACAAATACTCCATTCTTGTTACCACATGTTTAATTGTGGAGATATTAATCCATACAACATGCATATGCAACTAACCACCATAATTAAATCACAACATTCCATTCATATGCATACATATTCATATTTAAACCATGCAATTCTACAAATATTTTCACCATATTTCATTTCCATAAACTAGGTTCAAGGTTGCAAAGTATGCATAAAAGGATAACATATTATGTAAGTATTGTCTAAAAGGTACTTTAGAAACATATGTAAAGTGTCTTAAAAGTATTTGAAAAGTAATAAAAAGATACTAATAACTAGACCCATCATTCCCCCCAACTTGTCATTTTGCTTGTCCTCAAGCAAAAATAACTAGATCACCTAAGGAAGAATACTATAATACAGAGTGATCTGCCTGAGATCCATGACTGTGTTGACTCTCTATCCCTATTTGAGGTAGAAACCATTATAGCATGCAAGCCTATTCATCTTTTCTGATTCTACATTCATGTCCTGATCGGTACTTTCTCCAATCCAATGTGGAACTAGATGAATTAGGATAGGAGGGTGGTAAGTCAGTGGAATCCATTCCACTCCTCTTATTCATGATATCTCAATATACTTGTGTAACCTATCAAACATGTTCATAAAATTGTGGAGGAAGGGAGGATTCTTCCTCTCCAATTCTGGAGTCAGACTGTTCCATCTATTTTCCACATGTCTTAGGTAGTTTTGAAGAGTGGTCACTGCCAATTGTTGAATACTTCTATAATCCCTGAGTCTTAAGTCTATAATTATCTTTCCTAGTCCCCTATGAGAAAGGAGTCTTAGCCATTAAGTAATGACTCTATCGGGATTCATTGCTTCTTTTTTAAGTTGAAGTGCCATTGTTTTCTCTTGTTCTTCATATTTATCCATTAATTCCCCATAGAGCTGTTCATTTCTAAAATAAGATGTGAGGGTTCTTACTTGAAAATCCCAAACATAAATCAAAGAATTTCATTCAGTATCTTTTGCCATCACATAATTATGCAAATAATATTAACATAACTGGTCTTTCTCCTCTAACTTGACTTTGTTGAAAAATTTGAGAAAACTGTCTCTTATTCAAAGCAAAGGGTTGGTCATTAATAAAATTATTGAATTGAAAATTGAGAATTTTTTCCTTTAAGAACAATGCATATAAACTTATTCATATCCTTTCACCTTTTCTTCCAATTGCTTTATCCTGTCAAGAGCTTCTTGAAGCTCCTTCCTTATGTTTCTATCCTTTAGCAATTCCTTTTCTCCTTCAAAATTCAAACCATCACTGTCATCTCCTGTAATATCAAAAACTTCTCTGAGAGCCACTGAGAACTGCTCTCCTGGTCTTCTTGGCAATAAAAACATCCTCTGAGTCAGAATTAGAGGAGGAAGATACATACCTTCTTTTTTTAATAGGCACATCAACATTTTCAATATAAACATTGTCAGGGTCAGCTCATTCCCTATTTGTGTCTATGTCTACCATCACTGGTTCATGATGCTGCTATTCTTTGACCTTTCCTTCCTGTAATTGTTCATCCATGTCTCTCTTCGCCTTCCTAAGCATTGGGGAGTAGTGGTTTCCTATGTAACTTTACTCTCCTTTCCTCTTTTACTCCCCTTTTTCCTTCCTACATCCTCTTCCCTTACAACATTATCCTACTTGTCAACTCATTTTCTCTTCTTTTTCCCTTTTGAGGATGTTGACGCAATACTTCTCCTAGCTCTAGGGTTTTTAGAGGATGATGGTTCCTTTGTTACCGCAACTGGCTTATCATGTTTGTCGGTCCCACTTTGGTTGTGGGTAGGTGAAAAAGATGATGTAATAGGGGAATCTTATCTCTTATGTTCATCTTGCTCAGGGTCAACTTTTGGTTCAGGCTCAGGTAGAGGTCCATCTTCTGCTTCAGGGACCTCAAGCAACTCAGTGATTTCCTTGCAATTTTTAAAATCATCCCTATTAACCTATGGATGTTGAATTCCCAAACCTCTCTTAACTAGTAGGGTTGTCAAGCAATGATGAGACAATGTGGTATCTGTTTGTTTCCTTTGATATTCATAGGCCATTCTTTTCAACATGTTATATAGAAAACTGGGTACATTGACTAATTTATCATGTCATAAATGGTTCAATAACTTGAAATGAAAAATTATAAAAGATTGTAGCGACCATCACAAGTAAGATATTTGATAATATAAGCAACACATTTTCCTCAAAATAATCCAAATTTTTGCCCTGTTCACAAAATTCTTCCCTCGCTACTATCACATATGCCCGAGCTGGGTATTCAAAGCATGTTAATCCTGTGACTTGAGAAATTGCAATTTCTGATCCATCCACCATGAATCCCCTTACTGTTGCTTCATCATAATTCAACGTGGCTACAAAATCTCTTGCTATTTCATCATTGTACTATGTCAACTTCAAGAAATAGTCCAACCATCCTACTCTGGTGAATAGATGTAAAACCATTGTATCCTCTAATATATCTTTATGAGTAGATGGCTCCCTTCGTATTACATCACCTCCTATTATTCCATTGCTTCTGTAACCTCAAAAAGTTCAAATTCTACAAATTCAAATTCACCACCTTAAAAACCCTCAAATTTGATTGCTTCTCTATACCCAATACTCACAATTCCTTGTCTTCTAGTTCAGTCAAGTATCCAAATTTCTATACCTTAGCTTATCTTAGGGCAAGAATCACATTTATTAAAAACATAGAGAATTTTTTCTAGTCTTAAAAGGATGGCATACAATGCAATCTGACAAACTGGGCTGGCCAAAATCAAAATTTTTGATGACAATTATACCCCTCCCCCCAAATTTAATTGAAGTGATTGCACTTCATGCGTAATTGGGTTTGGGATTTAGGATAATGATGGAAAGTAATGGTGATATAGTTCACATGCATAATTTAAAGAACGGATATTAATTAATACAAAAAGAAAGCTAGGTTTAATCATGTGAAGTTACCTATCATACATGCGTAAGGGAAAGTAATGCTCAGTGCAGTTATGAAATGAAGGGGCACATATCATGATGTACAAGTGATGTGATGTGCATTGATTTCATACGAGTTGATGAAAAGTGGTGGTTGTACTGGCGACATGCGCTTTACTATGAAATAAATGAGGCATGTGATCTTTAATAGATTTTGTGGGAAAAGCAATTTAAATCTGCCAAGTGATTGTAGCATGCATTCAACAGGTGTTGCTATGAGTACTCCAAGCATAGGACTCGACGAAAAGGTGCTTGTCAGGTCCCATCTGAAACAGGTCTTGATAAAACTAAAGAGCAGGTCCCTCTAGAGTGAGAACATGTTCATTATGGATATTGTGTTGTGTGTGCATGTGATTTAAAGCATGGTAAATTAGGCCTGGGTAATCTTAGAGGTGGAGTTGTGTAACTCAACCTCTATATTACCAGACTGCAATGTCGCAGAATTGCACCTAAGGGCAATGCCACATTTTGGAATTTTATCCTAGCATTTATGACGCCTTGAAACACTAATGAAAAAATCCCATGGGTTAGAATTTCATGATTCTAACTCCATGTGGACTTGTGGCTGAGCAACAAAAGCCTAGTGACGTGTTTTATGAGAATCTAGGCTCTAGACACATGCACGATGTGTAGATGTCTGCACAGTGTGCTAGCATCCTAGCATATTCCCAAGTTCAAAACGTGGAATCTGGAATACTAACCCTTGAGACACGTGTCCTAGTGGTTACATTCTGAAAGTAATGGCTCTTGGCCGCCCTTGCAAGCATTAATACCCATTTTACTTTGATTTGGGGGTTGGAAGACATCACTCAAGCTCTCTAGTTACTTTGCTCCAACTTTGAGATCTCCTCACCTTTTATAGCAGTGCTCTCACAAGCGAAGCCATGCTCGACTAAGGTCCTCCCAGTAGCAGTAGCAACTCTCAAGCAAGCACTCAACGGTGCGTCTGTGTACTCTAGAGAGGGCCTAGGCCCGTGGGTAACGCTCTCTCTCTCTCTCACACTTTCCTTTCATATTTTCTCATTTACTATCTTGTGGTGCGGGTTCTACTCCTGAGCGAGTTTTTCTTTAACCACATGCTTTGTTTACTTCTTTAGCATTCCTTTCCAACTTGGCTGTCCATGGAGGTGGGAACACGAAAGCAGGGTTTGACTAAGGTGGGCCCCTATATAGCCACCCAACAACTTTCCTCTCATTCTTTTGTGTGTAGGTCACAAAAAGGAGCTTGGAGTGAAGATTCAGACATCTAGAGGAAGGTAATCTCTCCAAGCATCCTTGTGTTCATTTCAATTTCTGGTTTTCTGATTAAGCTATATAGTTCAGTACGACTCACCCTTGAGCTTAGAAGTAGAGCTTATTTCTATCTGTTTGAGTTCCTGAGTTCTATGTTGCTTAGGATTCCAGTGTGTCGTGCTGGCATCTTGGAACTGCACTAATGTCTTTTGGACAAGGGCTCCCTCTTCTGAGACAAAAATATTTTGGTTCGGCTAGCTCAGGGTCTCTAGTAGTTTTTCTCGAAACATAATTGTATCTTATTTTTTTATTGTTCTACTAATATGTTATTTTGAGGTGTATAAGGGAAGTTCATTCCCTGGTGATCTCTCAAGAAAGGAGAGACCCATGTACAGTGAATCCCTCTTATATCACACAAACATGCTAGGTAATTCACTCATGTTGGAACATCATCTTGTGTCCCAGATCCTGTATCAATAGAACTGTGTGCACCATACTCATCCATTAGAGATATGATGAAATCATCATGTTCAAGTGGTTTCTTGTACAACTTGAGTCTATAACCATTAACCAGGATTGAAAATTTGACCTCATCAATAGTTTGTAGTTGCACTGCACCATTAGGAAATACTTGTTGAATTTCATAGGGTCCTAGCCAATGTGGTTGTAATTTTACTGGAAAATATTTGTATCTTGAATCATACAAAAGTGCCCAGTCCCCCTACAATAAATTATTTAGTCTTAATATACTGATCATGCCATTTAATCCTTTGTTTCTAAGCAACCTTTGTGTGGTGCAATGCCTGCAATCTGATTTCATCAAGGGCATTCAAATGTTGCAACCTTTCTTTCTGAGATTTTGTTAAGACCATCCCTAAATCAGCTATTGTGTGTAGGGTTTTCTATTCAAACTCTATAGGCAACATTGTTGTTTTTCCATAAACCAACTCATAAGGAGTAAGCCCTGTAGTTGTCTTCCATGTAGTTCTATATGCCCAAATAGATTTTGGTAATTTGGATACCCAATCTCTTCGATGAAGTTGCACTATTTTTTTCAATATGTTCTCTATCTCCCTATTTGTAACTTCTACTTGACCATTTTCCTGAGGATGATATGGGGTAAATTTCTTGTGCCTGATCTGATACTCCTTCACCAGATAGGCTATGAGGTTTGATGTGAATTGTGGTCCTTGATTAGTCACTATCTCCCTAGGAACACCATACCTAGTGAAGATTTCCTCATATAAAAAATTTGCAACATTGCCATCTCTAGCAAACTACAATGTGTTTAACTCTACCCATTTGGTTAAGTATTCAGTGCATACCCATATATTTTCTTTGTTATTTGAAGTGGGAGATATAGGTCCAATAAAATCTAGCCCCCATTTGTCAAAAGGAGCTAGTGCTAATTGGGGCTGCAAAGGCATTTCATCACTTCTTTTAGGTCTCCCCATTCTCTGGCATCTATCACAACTTCTAGTATACTTAACAAAATCTTTGTGAAGGGTTGGCCAGTAATATCTTATTGTTAAGATTTCAAAAGCTAACCTCTTGGATGCAAAATTTCCACCACAAGGTTCATCATGGTAGGATTTCAATATATCAAACACTTCATCCTCCCTAATACATCTTTTCATAATGTTATCTAGGCCAATGTGGAATAAAAATCCAAAAATCCACGAATAAGGGAAGCATTTGTGAACTAACTATCTTTTCTCCCTAGGGGAGAAGTAAGCTGGAATCTTCCCTATTACCAAGTAGTTAGCTATATCAATATACCATGGATTATGTATATTTAGACCAAATAAATGCTCATAAGTAAAAGAATCATCAACCACTCCTTCAGATGTTGTGGGAAATCTAGATATAAAATCAACAACCACATTAGCTTTTCTTGGTTTATCAACTATGGTTATGTCAAATTCTTGCAGTAACAACAACCACCTCACAAGTCTTCCACCTACTACTGGCTTATTCATCAAGTATCTAATTGTTGTATGGTATGTGTGTATGAATGCTTGATAGCCAATAATGCAGTGTTTGAACTTGTTAATGGCTTAGAAAACAACAAACATTTCTTTCTCAATCACAATATTATTTAATTCTACTCTTTGTAGGTTTTTGTTGATATAGTATATGGCATACTACTTATTCCCCTCTTTCTGTCTTAGGACTGCTCCAATAGAAAATTTTGATATATCAGTGTGAATGTGAAATGGAAATGTCCGGTTTGGACCTCTTAAAATTGGTGCATTAGTCAAAGCTTCTTTTAAATTCTTAAAGGAATGCTGACAGTCTGGAGTCCACTCAAACTCAATATCCTTTCATGTAAAAAAAGTACACAAAGAGGCAGCTATTTTGTTGTAATCTTGAATGAATCTCATGTAATAACCTGCATTTCCAAGAAAACTTCTCACATCCTTTTATTTCTGAGGGACAAGCAGTGTAGATATAATCACAATCTTTTTGGTGTCAACTTGTATCCCTACACTAGAAATAAAATGTCCCAAGACAATGCCTTCTATCATCATCATAAAACATTTATAATTTCTCAATGATAAATTATTTTTAGTGCATCTTTTCAAGACTATTTCTAAATTTTTCAAAGCCTCATCAAATGTTTCACCATATGTGGTGAAATCATCCATGTAAATCTCCATATTATCATGTGCAAAATCTAAAAAAATACTAAGCATTTCTCTCTAAAATGTGGTTGGAGCATTGCACAAACAAAAAGGTAAAACAAAATATGCATAGGTACCCCAAGGACAAGTAAATTTGGTTGTATCTTGATCTTCATATGCAATCTTAATTTGGTTATAACCACTGAAACCATCAAGAAATGAGAAATATTTCTTCCCTACCAAAGAATCAAGAACTTGGTCAATGAATGGCAATGGAAAGTGATCCTTTCATTTGGAATTATTTAGTTCCATATAGTCAACACAAAGTCTCCATTTACCACCCTTCTTGAGAACTACGAACTTGAGATCCATGACTGTGTTGAATCTGTGTCCCTATTTGAGGTAGAAACCATTATAGCATACAAGTCTATTCATCTTGTCTGATTTTGCATTCCTATCCTGATCAATACTTTCTCCAGTCCAATGTAGAACTAGATGAAGTAGGATAGGAGGGTGGTAAGTTAGTGGAAGCCATTCCAATCCTCTTATTCTTGACATCTCAATATACTTACGTAACCTCTCAAACATTTTCATAAAATTGTGGAGGGAGTGATGCTCCTTCCTCTACAATTTTGGAGTCAGATTGTTCCATCTATTTTCCACATGTCTTAAGCAGTTTTGAAGAGTGGTCACTGTCAATTGTTGAATCCTTCTATAATCCCTGAGTCTTAATTCTATAATTATCTTTCCTGGTCCCCTATGAGAAAGTAGTGTTATCCATTGAGTAATGACTCTATTGGGATTCATTGCTTCTTTTCTAAGTTGTAGTTCCATTGTTTTCTCATGTTCTTCATATTTCTCCATTAATTCCCCATGGAGTTGTTCATTTCTGAAATAAGATGTGAGGCATCTTACCTGCAAATCCCCAACATAAATCAAGGGATTCCATTCAATATTTTTTTCCATTACATAATTATGTAAATAATATTCACATGACTGGTCTTGCTCCTCTAAACTCACTTTGTTAAAAAAATTGAGAAAACTATATCCCTTATTCAAAGCAAAGGGTTGGTCATTAATAAACTTATTGAATTGAAAAATGAGAAATTTTCCTTTAAGAACAATGCATATACTCTAGACAGAGGTCTACATTCAACAATTTGAATAGCTCTATCGACCACTTATGTCATTTTCTCCTCCAGTCTTCTCAATTCCAAATTCTTGGTTTCTAATGATTTATTCAAAATTTGTTTTTCTTTTCCACAAATTTCTTTTTCCTGCCTGAATTATGTAGTAATTTTCATCAATTCAAAGCCTAAAGACAAAGTAGTATGGTAGGTTGGTTTTTTTGCAACAGAGGGTTGTAGGTCTAATGCTACATTCTCCCTAGTTCCCATTTTACCTTCAACCATCTGTGCCAACAGGTCCAATTTATTTCCATGGTTGTAGGTTTATATTCTCTCGTCCAACACATTGATT
Organism: Sequoia sempervirens; assembly: GCA_007258455.2. Lineage (NCBI taxonomy): Eukaryota > Viridiplantae > Streptophyta > Pinopsida > Cupressales > Cupressaceae > Sequoia > Sequoia sempervirens. Next base: position 8,567 of record VDFB02099229.1, on the reverse strand, counting down.
CTCATTTCCTTTTCTTTGTCTTTTTGTTCATATCCTTTCACCTACTCTTCCAATTGTTGTATCCTATCAAGAGCTTCTTGAAGCTCCTTCCTTATGTTTCTATCCTCTAGCAATTCCTTTTCTCCTTCAAAATTTAAACCATCACTGTCATCTCCTGTAATATCAAAAACTTATCTAAGAGAGCCACTTGTAACTTCTCTCCTGGTCTTCTTGGCAATAAAAACATCCTTTGAGTCAGAATCAGAGGAGGGAGATACATACCTTCTTTTTCTAACAGGCACATCAATATTTTCAATATAAACATTGTCAGGGTCAACTCTTTCGTTGTTTGTGTATGTGTCTACCATCATTCAATCATGATGTTCATATTCCTTTCCTTCCTATAATTGTTCCTCCATGTCTCTCTTCTCAATTCTCTGTCTCTTCAACCTTCCTGAGCGTCGGGGAGTAGCAGTTTCCTATGTAAATTTACTCTCCTTTCCTATTTTACTCCCCTTTTTCCTTCCTACATCCTCTTCCCTTACAACTTTCTCTTGCTTGTCAACTCCTTTTCTCTTCTTTTTCCCTTTTGAGGACATTGACACAGTAATTCTCCTAGCTCTAAGGTTTTTAGAGGATGATGGTTCATCTATTACCACAGCTGGCATATCATGTTTCCCAGTCCCACTTTGGCTGCGAGTAGATGAAGAATATGGTGTAATAGGGGAATCTTTTTCTCTCAATTTCATCTTGCTCCGGGTCAACTTCTGGTTTAGGCTCATGTAGAGGTTCATCTTCTGCTTTAGGGGCCTCAAGCAACTCAGTGATTTATTTTCAAATTTTAAAATCATCCAAGTTAACCTGTGGATGTTGAATTCTCAAACTTCTCTTAACCAGTAGGGTTATCAAGCAATGATGAGACAATGTGGTGTTTGTTTGTTTCCTTTGATATTCAAAGGCTATTATTTTCAACATGTTATACTAAAAATTGGGTACATTGACTAATTTATCATGTCGTAAATGGTTCAACAACTTGAAATGCACAATATATAAAATATTGTGGCGGCCATCACAAGTAAGGTATTTGATAATATAAGCAACACATTTTCCCCAAAAGAAAGGAAGGGAAATCCTCTTAGTACCTTGTGACATCGAATCCAAATTTTCACCCCATTCACAAAATTCTTCCCCCGCTGCTACCACATCTACACGAGCTAAGTATTTAGAGCTTGTACGAGGTAATCCTGTGACTTGATAAATTTCCATTTCTAAGCCATTCACAACCAATCCCTTTACTATTGCTTCATCATACTTCAAAGTGGTTGAAAAATCTCTCACTATTTCATTACCGTACTCTGCCAGCTTCAAGAAATAGTCTAGCCATCCTACTATGGTGAATAGAGGTAAAACCATTGCATCCTCTAATATCTCTTTATGAGCAAATGGTTCCCTTCATATTACATCACCTCTCATTATCCTGTTGCTTATGTAACCTCGTAAAGTTCAAATTATGCAAATTCAACTTCACCACCTTAAAAACCCTCAAATTTGATTGCTTCTTCGAATGCCTTCTCTGTACCCAATACTCACAATTCTTTGTCTTCTACTTCAATCAAGTATCCAAATTTCTATACCTTAGCTTATCTTAAAAGGATGGTATACAATGCAATTTGACAAACTGGGGTTGCGAAAATCAAAATTTTTGATGACAATTATACCCTTCCCCCCAAATTTTATTGAAATGACCTCACTTTATGTGTAATTGGGTTTGGGATTTAGGATGGTGATATAGTCTGCATGCATAATTTAAACAACGAATATTAATGAATACAAAAAGAAAGCTAGGTTTAATCATGTGAAGTTACCTATCATACGTGCATAATGAAAAAGTAATGCTCGATGCAGTTATGAACTAAAAGGGAACATATCATGGTGTACATGTGATGTGATGTGCATTGATATCATAGGAGTTGATGAAAATTGGTGGTTGAACTCACAACGTGCGCTTTACTGTGAAGTAAATGACGCATGTGAGCTTTAATAGATTTTGCGGGAAAAGCAATTTAAATCTTCCAAGTGATTGTAGCATGCATTCAACAGGTGTTGCTATAGGTACTCCAAGCACAGGGCTCGACTAAAAGGTGCTTGTCAGGTCCCATCTAAAACAGGTCCTGATAAAACTGAAGAGCAGGTCCCTTTGGAGTGAGAACATGTTCATTATGGATATTGTGTTGTGTGTGCATGTGATTTAAAGCATGGGAAATTAGGCCTGGTTAATCTCAGAGGTGGGGTTGTGTAACTCTACCTCTGTATTACCAGATGTGCTAGGTAATTTGCTTCTTGTTGGAACATCATCTTGTTTCCTAGATCTTGTATCAACAAAATTGTGTGCACCATACTCATCCATTGGAGATATGATGAAATCATCGTGTTCAAGTGGTTTCTTTTATAGCTTGAGTCTATGACTATTAACTAGGACTAAAAATTTGACCTCATTAATAGGTTGTAGTTGCACCACACCATTAGGAAATACTTTTTGAATTTCATAGGGTCCTAGCCAATGTGACTGTAATTTTCCTGGAAAATATTTGTATCTTGAATCATACAAAGTGCCCAATCCCCTACAATAAATTCTTTAGTCTTAATATACTAATCATGCCAATTAATCCATTATTTCTAAGCAACCTTTGTGTGGTGCAATGCCTACAATCTAATTTCATCAAGGGCATTCAAATTTTGTAACCTTTCTTTCTGAGATTTTGTTAAGTCCGTCCCTAAATCAATTGTTGTGTGTAGGGTTTTGTATTCAAACTCTATAGGCAACACTGTTGTTTTTCCATAAACCAACTCATAAGGGGTAAACCCTGTAGTTGTCTTCCATGTAGTTCTATATGCCCAAACAACTTCTGGTAATCTGGATACCCAATCTCTTTGATGAAGTTGCACTATTTTTTTCAATATGTTCTCAATCTCCCTATTTGTAACTTCTACTTGACCATTTTCCTAAGGATGATATGGGGTAGATTTCTTGTTCTTGATCTGATACTCCTTCACCTGCTAGGCTATGAGGTTTGATGTGAATTGTGGTCCTTGATCAATCACTATCTCCCTACGAACACCATACCTAGTGAAGATTTCCTCATATAAATTTTTTACAACATTACCATCTCTAGCAAACTGCAATGCTTTTACCTCTGTACCCATTTGGGTCATATGCATGGAAATTGTGATGAATTTTGGATAAACATAATGAATGGATTAGTAAATATTATATTGTGTGACTCTAAATTTTGTTTCCCCATTTCTTATTATGCATATTGGCTTGCATAGTGAACTTTGCATTAAGCAATTTGTTGAGTTGGTGTGAGCTAGAGGCCCCTACTATTTGTCATTCCTTTTGAATCATGTTGATGTCATTCTTAAGTGTTGTAGAGGACATAGTTGTGGTGTTTCTCTTGTTAAAATAACCCTATTGAATTGGTTGCACTTTTCACTCTTGTTAGGTGTGTATTTTATTTAAATGTGTTATCATCATGTGGTAGAGAAAAGTGTAGCTCATTGTAAGCATAAAATTTTGGGTGAAGGGATTAAGTATCAACTAGATTCTTTCCTTTTTATGCCATTGTGTATTAGAAACTAAATGTTGCATTAATGCATTACCAACATGATTGGTTAATTATTGAATTATGTTGAATATTAATTTCTCATTATTGTGTGAGTGGATATGTTGAGTTATCTTGGCTTATGAGCCTATTTTTTTCATAGCTTAATCTTGGTTATGCAAAAATGATTTGGTGCTTTGTGATGTAAGGTCCCGCCATGGAACCCTAGAGGACAACACACTAAACACCTAAAAATGAAACATATTTTTTTTTAAAGTGCAATATTCACAAGATTGCAATTGATACAATAGCTTAAATACTAACCTATTCCTCTAAGGTTCGTGACTACGCTACGAGATTCCCATTAACTAATCTAACATGAACTGTAAATCATTATATTAAAAAATTCCATCTAACCATAAGGATTCCATTTAATCATCACATTTACAAGATCATCTAATATGAATTATCCATTTCAAGCCAGGAATATACAATATCAAAGATCATTACATTAACAATAACATCAATTACATTTATCATTACAAGAGAGAGAGTTTACATTTAGTTACAAAATTACATCATTACATCATCGTTTCCTCAAATGAGAGAGGAGAGTACATCAAAGCATAATACATAGTACAATAGATTTATGGTACAATACAAGTACATGAAATATAATCCACATGAACTGGAACAAGTGCAGTAATCTTCATATCCAATAGAAGCCACCACGAACACGAACAAAGTGAGGGAACCCAATGGAGTACAAGGCACATTCCACCCGACCATGTGGAACCCGAAGGTCCACCCCCCGTGCTAGGAGATAGCACCTGGTTCCATAATAGCAAAGTGACTACAAATTGACATAACAAGGCTAACAAGTACAACTGACACTAAAACCATTTAACTACACTTAAGACCATTCAATGCTTCCAGAGGACATCACATACCAAGGGGAGAGAACAAACAAGGGAATACTAGTCTGCAGAGGGAAGAGTGTCATCACATGGTCCTGACATGGGTTACCCTGACAGCCTCTCACTAGGCATTGGCCCCATAGGGTGACACATGTGGAACCAATCTTCCTTTCGTGAGTACAAAGAAGTTGGTTTTTCCAACCAAGCCTTGTCAACCCATCCTTAGCCTAAACGAGCACTACAGACATGAGCAAGGCATTCACTTATCTTGATTATTGTTTAAACTACCCAACCCCCTTAATTCATTTTATGTTATCACTGAGTTAAGAAACTCCCACATGGGTTACCCTAATGCCCGTTTGTGTGTCACCCCCCATTGAGAGCCACTCCCCCTACTAGCAAATAGGAAACCCAAATAAAATCAACTAGGTGAAGCCATCATGCACATACAATAAAATCACAAAACATATACCCGAGCAAGGTATAGACCCTCTCACTCTCATTACACAACCAAAAAAACAACCAAGTAGTGCACGGCTAAGACCCACAATAACATTAGCAAGACTATTAACGGCCATTCCAAAGGTCAAACTCAACAATTCAGACAAGACATAATTCCCAAGCCTCTAGAAGACTTCAAATGCATAACCACAAAAAGTACTCCCATAAAGGACATTCACAACCATCATTCTGACAAATGCTTAAACACATAAAGTACTCCCATAAAGGACATTCACAACCAATACTCCGACTTCAATAAATTTACACTATAAGATATAAACTCTCAATAACAATAATTTAAGGAATCTTCATATCAACAAAAATGCGAGTACAACCAAACCAAGCATTATCAATTTCATTCCTTTAATTCAATACTACAACGATTTAAAATAAGTTTATACAATGAAACCTTATTATTACTACTTTCAAATTTATTACTTAATACAATCTTTCACTTTTATTTACTTACTACTTTTCTTAAATTTTGATGAGAGTACATTCTATTATTATATCCAATAAAAGCATATACCAATGTGCCCATACATATATATATATATGTTTGATTATATCCAAATTCTATTTACAACTATTGGTTAACAATACAACCACAAATATATACAAATAATCATGTATATATACATACACACACATATATATGTATATATACATATATCAACAAACATTCTGATAACTGTAAGTTCATTCGATTTTAAGTCCAGCATGTGAATAAATATATATGTGTATATACATATATATGTATATACACATATATATTTATTCACATGCTAGACTTAAAATCGAATGAACTTACAGTTATCAGAATGTTTGTTGATTTGCATGTAACAAATACCACAAAATAATTCCTATCAATTACTATAAAAACAAACCATTTAACTCGATTGCAAGGTAATCTAAGGTTATACTAAACTTAACCTTTCCAACCTAAACTCCAAAGAAAATTAACTCCTCCTTACTACACGCGCCAGTTTTAAACAATGTAAACAAAACATATTTAAGGCTCACACAAAGGTTCGGTGGTCATTTCATGCCAATACAATCATAATTACTAACTACTAAATGATAGATGATATTGCCACTATACAAGGAGTTTATCCTTCTCTACAGGAATCGAATGCCATATCTAAGCTTGTCCAAGAAATTCAATTTATCGCATGAGAGGGTGTTGGGGAGGAAAAGCGTGGGTCAGCCAAGCAAGGACCCTATGAACAGACTTAGAAGGAGACCACCATCAAGCTGAAGCAATGCAAACAACGATACAGAGTTATCTAAGATTTCTTTATATATATATATATATATATGTACCCTAAGCAACATCTTTTCTTGAGAGGTATTCTCCTATTAATTCTTAATTGGTTATCATTTCCCTTAACATTAGATCTTGAGAGTCTCAGTATTTTGAAAGTTACGGGCACAGAGCCCTAAAATAGTTTCATTGAATATTATAATGGGCTATAAGTATTCAGTACTATTTTAAAATCCATACTATAGCAAAACTCTTCTAATTTTGTCCATTGCATTGTAACTTCATTGAATGTTGTGTTTCTTTATACATAATTCATTTTTCATTGTATGTGCAACCAAAGAAGACCGAGGAGGAGGAATTCAACGTTGGTCCTCTTTTTGCTCTTATGATGAGTGTCGAAACAATACACAGGTAGGGTAGTTATTTTAAAGGAAACAACTGAACAAGGACTTGGATTGAACGATCTTTGAGTTATAGTTTACTGCTACAATTATTGTTTGTATTTGAAATATTTTTACATCCCACATCGATAAAGTATCTTTTTTTTAACACAGGTTCTAATAAACTGTAGAAACAAGAAGAAACTTCTTGGACGAGTTAGATAAGACTATCGAACCTAAAGAAAAGAGATGGGAGTGGTATAAATGGAAGAAACTTCGACTATGTTTAGGCAACGGCTGGCAACACAGAATGCTCTACCATGCATAGAAAAAGCAACCACAAAACTTCAATATAGTTTCAACAGTTAAAGATACATTAAAAATAGCTGCCTCCATAAGAAAATTTCACAAACACAGAGATCAACGAAATTACTATATGGAACAAAAAGTTGCAAAACCAGAATGAAGCTATAACTGGAAGATTTATATCAATTTCAGAAAATGCATAATCCCTTGCTCTAATCAAACACAACAAATACAAACATATTTTATTTCAAATAACATGCAACTTCAATTTTGAATTCCAACACAGAGAGAAAGATTACAGATAAAAAGGGAACTTGGAATGGTTCAATTGGATGGGTTGAAGGTTGATGTTGGGTCTACATTTCCAAATAGTAGCTTCAATTTTCTCCAAGAACCCCAACAACTCTGCAGTAACCTCAATTCTAGAACCCCCAAAACCCAGAATAAAGCTTTCAAGAAGAAACACTCACCGGAACCCAAAAAAATTAAAAAACAAGAATTAGTTTTCCCTTCAGAAAAGAATGCTAAAAGCCCTCCTCTTCTTTTGAAATTTAACTAATTTATTTATTACTTTCCCAAATCCATAGCAGCATCACTTCTTTAAGTTAATTATTTTATTTTATTTTCACACATCTTGTTAACTACCACAATTTCACTTATATTTATTTAATTTTTATAATACAACTATACTTTAATGCTTGCACACAATTAAATCCACTTTTAAATTATTTAATTTTATAATTTAATCCTTTCATTTTAATATGCTTGCAAAAAAAAAAAATTATTATATTTATTTAAATAAATTAAAACATTAATAATATTTTTATTTATCAAAACTAAATATATATTAAAACATTTAATTAAATTATCAAAATACCCATCAACTACAATAATCTTTTATTTTAACGTAAAATCAATCAAGGCATCGATCAAGCAAATAACTCAAATGAACTAAATACCCAACATTACTAGACCACAAAGCAAAACAAAAGGCAAATGACAACAACATCGACAAACCAACTCGAACTAACCACACACACAGGGAATGACAAATGGACACTCATCCTTGTCAAGGATGATGGCTCAACATGGGAGACCTGACGCTATCTCCAAATCAACAACCTCCATTGGGATTAAGGCACACTCAAACCTAGAAATTTAGGTGGAGTCGATGCCTAGTACCTGTAGCCTGCAACAAACCACACAGTCGAGCATGTACATAGACAAACAGGAAAACACATCGTGAAGGGAAAATTGCAGCATCGCAGGGCACTCGCAAGCGAGTGATGCGACCCTGTTCCCCTTCACCAAATACATCAACACACACTAATCAATTACCAATCAACATGATATGAATAATCATTAGATGAACACATGATACACAAGACAAGATTAATCCACATGAACCATTAAATCCATACACTAAACACAATATGAGCATAAAACATCAGTGATAAAACAATATCAACTATCATCATAGTAATGAGTCCAACATCGAGCAATGTATCATAATGTCTAAATACAAACAAGTCACTATCAGAAACAAAAGAAAACTGAGGGGAACTACATGTGATTTGATTAGATTCTTGGAAGGATCACTTGTTTGGTTTTAATTAAG
>VDFB02099228.1:0-36186 GCA_007258455.2 Sequoia sempervirens | reverse complement strand
CTTCACAAGGGGACATATTGTATTTATCTTTGGTAATCATCAAGCTCTTTATATTTGACATGGATTTGTTATCAGATTTTAATAATACACTTTGGTATCGATGGTTTGTGTTTCACATAGCAAAGATATGCTTTATAAAGGAGATAGAGCTCCTACAGTTTCAATTGGTAAATGAAGTCACATGTATTGGGCTTCAAGGACTTATGGTGAAAGTTTTTACATTGGCCTTTTGGTGATTAAAATATAAGCCAATTAAATGGCTATTGGTTATCTCTTTGGCATCGGCTTTGATACTTTGGCATTGGTAAGTTATTATTTCACAAGTCATTGTGTATGCTAAACAAAGATGGTCAGGCATCACTTTGCACATCGACCACATTACATATAGTCATCGGGCTACATTTGTTTGGTCTTTGAGTTTCATTGACTTCAACTTAAGTTATAAGTCAGTCTTGACTAAAACTTGGACAGTCACTTGCATTGGAAAGTTGACATTGATCATCATTTTGGCACCTTATTTGTATTAGCCTTGATAGTCACATTGACACTGTTTTGTGTCAGCCTAATCATAAAGTATAGATTATTTTGTCTTGAACAGTCGAGGGAAAATAATGACTATGCCGGTATTCATGACTCACGTGGACCATAATGAATATGTGGATAGGTTGACTTGGCAGCGACAACATTATGGGTATATTGGACTTAAAAAACATATTCATTATGTTTATGTGCGGACTCTAAATGATTGTTTTGTTTGAAAAAGGGAATGTAAGGATTTTCGAAGAAGGTTATTGAGAAACCCTAGCCGACATGGAAGGAAGAAAGAATGGATGCCGCCTGGAGCAGATAGAGAAGAAAGAAATAGAAAGATAGTTGTCAGTTGACTTGTAGTTGGAAATGAAGGTAAATGTGGCAGATTGTGTGAGATTTTTATTCGATTATTGGCCACCATGACAGGTATTTGTTCTCAAATATGGAAGCTCTTATGTCTCTTAAATGCATAACTGAATATGGTTAAGGTTTATAGAAAGTGGTTTCAATGTTGCATAACTCGAGTTCTTCACTCAAGGGTTTCACAGTTATTGGTTTTTTGGAATACAGTTTTTGTTTTTTTAACTGCATTCATTTATTGTATAAATGTATGGCTTTTAGCCATTACTCAGCACAGGGGTTTGATGTTAAAACAAAGTACTTTGAAAAAGGTTTTGATAGTGATATTCTTGAATTTGAAAAGTGATAAAAGAAAGTTTGTGTTGTTAACATATCTGGTTGTAATAACAAAGATTACATACAGGTTTCAGTGAGGTTATTCTTTTGTACTGTAATATTCAGTACAATTTGTAGTGGGCATTATTGAAAATCATATATTTGTACTCTGTTGAGATTTTGTGACTGCAGACATTAGTGCAGTTATAAGGTCCTAACAGTTTTCAATTTCATAAAGATACTTTTCAAAAGAAGTAGGTGCTCCTAACTTGAAGTGGGTGCTTTAGTTTGTTCTTGGAGTTGGTGCTCCTAAATTGTAACAGAGTTGGTGCTCTTGTAATGTTGGAGTTGGTGCTCCTGATTGAGGTGGTGCTCTAAATAATAAAAGGAATTATTCGAATGGTTTTTTATACCCCAAGAGGGTTTTTCCACTTAGGACAAAATTTTGTGTTATGTGGTGTTTTTATGTGTTTGATTTTGATATGTTGTCAAATGCTTAATTATCAGTCTTTCATATTCATCATTGTTATGCCACGTTTCATATCAATCATTCAAATCAGTCAATACAACTCATGCAATGCTTTGATACTTGACTAAGCATTTCATTCTATTATGAAAGTGTTCATGAAGTCTTGTGAAAATAAACCATTAAAATGAATTGTTCAATCAAGTTTACATGAACAATTAATAACATGCTTTGACACTGTCTTTTTCCAATCTGTCATTCTGCTAAAAGCTCTTTGATGTGTTAGAGTTCACTTTGCAATTTAAGAGTGTTCACATAGTTGTTTTCAAAGTCATCATTTATATCTTCATTTCAAGTTACAAAATTTAAATTTTCTCATTACTCTGATTCACCTCCCCCCCCCCTCTCAAAGTAATTCATCTTCCAACATCTTTATTATTCCTACACCAAGAATGCAATTTATTCAATTTCTATGTTACTAACTATCCTAGTGATCTTATTGATGGGACATATACCTCAAGCTATGTCTTCAAAACAACGATGTAGGTGTTATCACATGGATGGAACAATAATTAAATATCAACCTTATATAGCTCTTTAATATATATAGGTTAAATACAAAAATAGTTGCAAAGGAATCAATGTGGCTTAAGAGATTATTGGAAGAGTTTAATCAATTTACTAGTAAAAATCTCACTTTAGAACCTAATAACCAAATTTATTTACTCTTACCAAAGACTATGTTCACACATTTAGAAATAAAGTACATTGAATTTTGTGGGCACTTCATTTAAGGGAAATTTTTCCATCATAAAATTACTCTCCAATTTAGTTAGACTAATTATTAAGTGGTAAATATAGTATGATCAAGGGGAATTGGCCTTGAATCTCAACAATCACAAAATAGATCCTCTATGTAGTGCATCTATTACAAAGCTTACATTTATAAAGTTGCCATTGTGGGGGAGTGTCATAACAATGACACCTCCTAGTGGTTAACTCTACATATAAGACCTATGAGCACTATGTATCTCTTCCCTTGTATTCAATCTTACATTTGTAAAATAATTGGATATAAGACCAATAGGCATTATTATTGTAGCACAAACTTGGGAGGCTAGTTTGAAGAGTCTTGGACTCAAACAAAAGCGTTATAAGACCTCATTAAACCATTAATTTAAGGAAACTTGGATTTAAATTATGAAAAGAGGTTTATATGTAGTTCAAAATGCATGATATTCCTCTTGGGATATATTTTTATCCCTATGACATGCTTGTCAAAGAATTCCTATGTTATTGAGGAGCTTCATGTTTTCTTCTAAAAGACATTGATGGCATGAACCCTCTATGAATATTAAGAGGAGCATTAGAGATAATTTTTATTTGGGGATAGTATTAAATGTAATTATACCTAAATAACATTTATAAGGTTTTTCCTTATAAAGTCATTGAGGGGCAAATTATAAATTTTATCTTTATAAATAAATAATCAATTTATTAACTAAATGCATAACCAAAAGGTTATATGGTGAAATTTTGTGACCTATTCACCAAATTGTTAGATTGCTTTAGATATAGTTAATCATAAAGCATTTCATATGGAGAATACGTAGCATATACATCAATATGTGATAGATGCAAGATTTCATGAGAGGTATGCCAATGCTTTACATATGCATGTGATGGATTATGGAAAGGAGATGAAGAAAATATGCATTATCCAAGTTCTTGTGATGTTTGTATTATAGCATACTTGTAAGTTTCTTCAAGAATAATGGTGCTTTGTAATGTTGTTACGCTAAATAGTTTTTCCCATTGTATATTGTGTATTGTGTTGTTTCAATAAATTATGTAATTTTTAATTTTTTTTACTCTTTACTTCATATTTAATGTTTAGTTGCTTATAGGTCTTGTTTCCTTATATTGTTCCGATGTGGATGTAGGGGTGGTGCACTTACCCCCTAAGGGGATAGGTGGTCATGAATTTACCGCTTTGGGGCATGGGTAGTAGTACACCCACTCTTAATTTTTTGTGATTTTTGAAAATAAATTAATGAGGGAGTTTTATAAAAAGGGAAGTGATTTTTTTTGGATAAAGGAAGGGGGAATTATTTTAAAACTTAAAATTTATAGTTTATTGGGTTAGGGTAGGGGGAAATGATGTTCAAGAAAAAGGGAAAGATTGTGTTGAATTTGAGAGGGGGAATTTGGAGAAGAGAGAAAGAGAGTGAAACAATAAATACTGATGAATTATTTATATCTTATTGAAATGAAGAAAAATAGGATGGGAATCATGGAAAGATAGGTTGGGAGTCCCAAATTTGACCTATTTCTCTAATTTCATTCAGGAAATGAGATCCAAAAAATGATATTACTATCAACCAAAAGGTGAGTCAAATCAAGATGTGAATCTGCAAATTTCCTTTTTATGCTAGGATGGGGGTATGAGTCAAACAACACTTTGGGGAGAAATATTATTTAAAAATAGCAAAGCAACTCCAAATTGTGATATACAAAGTGCATCTAGAAGATTAAGCTCAATTATGATGGAACCAACCATCAAATTGCATATTTGAGAAGGGGAAAGTGATGTGTACCAGTCACCAAAAGTGTTTTTTTGAAGCTTATTGAGGACTCATTCGCCCTATGGCGAATGGGTCCTCACTAGGGCTCTTGAAAATCAATTTCTGGGTTTTGTTCTGTTGTGTTTGCACTCCCAGATTGGGACCAAAGCTCACAGTAAAAAAGCCAGAAATAAATCTTGTATGCTAGTTTTTTTGAAATTGCAAGAATGATGAAAACAAATGCAACTTTGACAACTTTGCAATTTTTTCTCTTAATAGATCTTCCACCTAAAATTTGCAATCACACATCAAGAGAGAAAAATGTTGTTTTGTTAGGTGAATGGGGGTTTTCCTTGGTTAAACCCAGTTTTGGTAATTAAACCTTGTAATGAAATGAAATAGCATGAAGGAATGATGAATGAACAAAGAAATGTCACAACTCACCAAACCCTTGTTTGAACCTTGGAATGAAGATTTACAACTTGTATGAGTTGGCTTCAATGGATGTGCATCTTGATCATGAAACTTGATTTGAAACAATGCCTTTGATATGCTTGAATGGATCTTGAACACTACATCAACATATTAGCTCAAATGACATGCATGATGGAAGAAGACTTTGACATGATAATGGATTTTGATGGCTGCAATAATCTTTAATAAATCTGCTCTTGAATGCCTTGACTTTCTCTTGAAATGCTCTTGATAATGCTCACTTGAATGCTCTAGGTGCTTATGAAAAATTGCTAGGTGAAACACAGTGAAATGACCTCTTATTTATACATATGTTAGCATTAATTTCAAAAATTCAAATAACACAAGCTAACATATGAATATACATTTGAAATCATTAAAAACCACCAAAAAAATATTTGAAATTTAGGTCCTAGGCCTAAGTGAGGACCCATTCACCCTTGGGCGAATGGGTCCTAGGTCATTTACCTAGGACACACATTCTCCAATGTTAAGTGTTATGTTATGGCATTGATGAATGTCGGATTTTACCCTCCAGAAATAGCATTTAATTAGGCTTGGATTTGAATTAAAGGGGCCAATTAAGGCATAATGAATCTCAATTAATTAATAAAGCCCTAGATTAGTATGAAAGTGTAAAGGTACACCTTGCAACATAAAAAATAAGGCACAATTAAGTCCATTTTAATTAAAAGGCCCTAAACTTAATGTGAATATTTAAAATACATATTACAACACTAAATTAAGGCATCATTTAGTTCATTTATTTAATATTAATTCCCAAATTAAGTGTGAAAAAGGGATACTTTTCCTACACTACACTTATATATACATTAATTCTAGGAGTATAATATGATAAAGATAAAATGTTCCCATGTGTGAGTTGGGAAAATATAAATCACATGGAGCATAAGTGGGAGTAGATGATGATGAACTTAAGAGGTGAAAATAGTAACAACAAGAAATGTGAAAATAGAAGATAAAATGGAAGAAAGTGTGAATAATAGGATACAAGGGTACAATTGAGAGTGGAGTTAGTTCTAATAGGATACTATATATAATTCTCTACTTGGGATCATCATTCTCCATCTATATAGAATAACAATTTTAAGAGGAAATAGAAAGTGAGAAATGGGAAAAAAAGAAGTATTAAGGTATCTTATGGATGATTTTGAAGCCATGTAAGAGGTGAAAATATGAAAATTATACATCAATAAATAATTAGGTGAGTACCAAAGTGCATTAGAATTGGTCAAAGATGAAAATTGAAGTGTTGATTTTGAGCAAGTAGTAAGGAGATAGAAATTGCTATTTTTCTATGGAAATGGATAAATGTGAGAAAATAATGTAACTTTTGAAGTTTTGCATTATTAACATAGAATTTCCCTTCCAAGAACAAAAAATATAATAATATTTTTTTTGGGAAGAAAAATAGAATATGTAGAAAAATTAGGATCAAAAGACCATTTCTAGCCTAAGAAAAGATATTCTCAATGAAAAGAGGGTTATAATTTTTAATTAATTTAAACAAAAAGTGAAAAGAAAATTATAAACAAAGAAAAGGGGGGAATAGGGGCTACCCATAGCTAATGAGTGTTTGCATCATACATAGATGTCTACATCAAACATCTGAGCTTTCTAGGGCTTATCTTTTGTTCTCTATGCAACATAACTCCTATCGTAATCTTATTGTGATCTTGACTTGAAAATTAGTTTTTCGCTCAATCTTTCAAGGGGGCAGCATATCAGCATTCCTTCATCTGTTGGGGCACAATGGGGAATCAAGAAAAGTCAAAATTATTTTAAAAATCTTAATCTGAGTACCATCAATTTTTTTAAACAATGAACAAGTACATTGCTTCGAAGAGGGGCAAACTGTAGACACCTAAAAATGTCCTAAGCATTATCGCACACCTGATCTCGCTTACTAACACCATTTTCTCTCTTAAATCACCCAGTTCATCTATTTAATTAAATAGTATCAATTATTTAGTTAAATTCACTTTATTCTCCTATTAATTGAATAACTAAGGTTATTTGGTTAAATCATCATTTTCATGCTAATGTTCCTCTCATTTGATTAAATAATGCAAATTGTTTAATTAAATGCCATAATTCTCTTTGATTAAATAATTCCTAATTGTTAATTGAAGGTCTTGATTCCTTCACTTGCACAATTAAATGATTTCTTGAATTGTTTAATTAGCTAATTTCTTTCCAATCCTCCAACTCTCCAACTTGCACAAGAATATTCCCATGGAATAATTCAAATTCAAATATTTCTCTCCAAATGGAAATATCTCTCACATGGCTTCCTAGAATCAAGGGAATTGGTTTGAGTCTCTTATGGATTGTGAGCCTTTGATCTAATCCTTGATCTAGGATGTCATAATGTAATCTCAACCACTTGCTCAATCCTATATCCATGTCTCCATCTCTCATTCAATTTCATCCCTTAATCACTATTTTCCATCTTGACCATTGATCAATATCTCTCAAATCTACAAATACCAAGCCTATTTCATCTCAATTCATCCACAAGCCTTCAAACAAAGTTATAATCTTGAATTGATGACTCTGTTGGAGCAATTTGAGAGCATCTTGTGAATCAACTTCATCAATCTTCATCATCATTTGAAGCTTTTGCACACCAAAGGATAATGCATAAACTGAGCCATCCGCATCCACATCTACTCATTATGCAACAATCCACAAAGGGATTGAGAGGTTTGCATAATAGTTAGGTTCAATTTGCTTTGAATATGTTTATTACTTTGATTTGAATCTCTTTATTGTGTTAATTGAATTTAATTGAGAATATGTCTTTGATTGATCATTATCTTGTCTAATTTGCTTTGATTCAATGTTATTTGATCAGTTGATGTTATACATTCATAGTTCATAAAGACCTAGCTTTTGAAACATGTTGAATTTAAAACCATTTTAAGGGTAATTTTGAGAGGGAATGGGAAGGGTAGAAAGAGGGGAGTTTTTTTTTTTTAAGAATTTCATGTTCATTTGGGGTAGAGGAACATGACATAACATTAGCTCATTTAGTCACCAACTACAACCCAAAACACTTGCATCAACATTGTCATTGGTGTAGGGCACAACCATCAATGTACCCTTTGCTAGAGGATAATGTTTATTTAAGGATTACATTTAATGTAAGTACACCAAAATAACATCTATAAGAATATAATTTATAAGGTTTTATCATTATAAAATAAATAAAGAGTAAATTATAAAAATTATCTTAATAAATAAATAGTTGACTGTTATACAGTGAAAGATTGTGATCCATTCATCAACCCTTTAAATTATTTTAAATATAGACATTTCATATGAATAATATGCATCATATACATTAGTATGTGCTAGAGACAAGATTGCATGACAGGTCTATTAATGCATTACATATGAATGTGAGACATTATGGAAAGGAGACAAAGAAAATATGTATTTTTTTTAGACTGCAAGAATCGGGTACATCCCTATAAACTGCAGTGCGTCTAGTAAACTTTTTTCACATGATCAGTGACGCTGGCATGACACACCCGCCAGTACCACAGGGATGGAGGGAGACTAGACCTCATGAACGAAAAAAATATGTATTATTCAGATTCTTGTGATATCTCTATTTATATAGATTTATACTATTTTTTCATGCGAAAAGACTTGAATTTCCCTATTGTATAATATGTTGTCTCAATACATTCTGTAGTTTTCTCTTCCTTTATTATTTATATTTAAGTCTAATTGCTTCTAAATATTTTTAGACAATATGTTACCAGAGCCAAGTTTAAAGTGGACTGAGCATTTTTTCTGGGTGTCTTTGTAGATTAATCCATTGGTCAAATTTGTCATATTGACAAAACAAACATGGAGTTAAACAACCTTGCTTACAGACAGTGTAGAAAAAATAGGAGATGTAAACTACAAATGACATTTTTGACACATCAAAAGAAGACTCAACAAATATACCTCAAAACCATGTTCAGACAGCTATGGAGAAGAGCCTTGTTTGCAAACTTTGCAGTGAGAAGATAAAGGAATCTGTTGTCAAACACATGGGGGATGCAATGTTTTCTGTTGGGTAACAAACAAAATTGACTCCTAATCTACAAAATCAAGACACTTCATCGAATTACTAACCTTTGCCCACAGTCGACTAAATTACTATCACATCAGTCATTGCAAGATGTATTTTCACTGATTTGAATAACATAGATTCGCTTCCAGAAAAGAAAATGAAAATTTGAAAATACTTACTAAATTTGTAATGGCAAGAAGTGTACTTAAAGCAGAGAAGATTGAGTTTGAAAAGAAGTGTATAATCAGGGGGAGTGGTGGTAATTTTTTTTGGGTGTTCCCATTGCTATTGCTATTGTTGCAAGCATTATTTAGCACAACTACCCCATTATTACAGTCTAAAAAGTCAAGAATGTTGAATGGTCATCTAATATGAGATTTTCATAGAGGCTATAATTTAATTATGAAAAGGTAGCATAATGTTTGAGTTTGAAATCTTAGACTC
This sequence comes from Sequoia sempervirens, assembly GCA_007258455.2. Taxonomy (NCBI): domain Eukaryota; kingdom Viridiplantae; phylum Streptophyta; class Pinopsida; order Cupressales; family Cupressaceae; genus Sequoia; species Sequoia sempervirens. The sequence continues at coordinate 26,939 of VDFB02099228.1, read as the reverse complement.
AAATTTTAACTTTGAAAAATTAGATTTTGGTTCACAATTCTATATCATTATTATCGAGGCATATACACATCTTCATTTTCTTTCAAACAAGGATATTGATACATTGAAAATAAAGCCAACATCTCATAAAAATAAAGCCAACATCTCATAAGAATCCTTCTAGAGTATGAAATCATATTTGGCTTTATCCAGCCACTGAGTCTCATCAAAACCTTGATATATTCAATAAGATAAGCAAGCGAGCCAATATATTGAAAGTGTATGTGATAGAATACCCTCAATACTAGCTATTTTACCATCTAACTTAAATATCATATAGGTCTATACCACTATTATTGAGGCACATACACATCTTCATTTTCCTTCAAACAAGGGTATTGATACATTGAAAATAAAGGCAACATCTCATAGGAATCCTTCTAAAGTATGAAATCATATTTGGCTTCATCTAACCATCGAGTCTCATCAAAACCTTGATATATTCAATAAGATAAACAAACAAGCCAGTATATTGAAGGTGTATGTGATAGAATACTCTCAATACTAGCTATTTTACCAACTAACTTAAATATTATATAGGTCTACATCACTATTATTGAGGCACATACACATCTTCATTTTCCTTCAAACAATGATATTGATATTGAGAAAATAAAGGCATCATCTCTTAGGAATCCTTCTAGAGTATGAAATCATATTTGGCTTTATCCAACCACTTAGGCTCGTCAAAAACTTGATATATTTAGGCCAATATATTTAAGGTCTATTTGATAGAATACACTCAATACTAGCTATTTTACCATCTAACTTAAATATCATATAGGTTTATAAGTTAGATGTGAGTTGAGTTGAATGTAAATTGTCATTAAATGATTATCTATGAATAGTTTTATACTATTTAATAAATATATAAAATTATTTTGGATAGATAATAATATAATATTTTTTATTATTTAATTACAAATCTACTTGATTAAACCACCATTACAAATATATATTTTTCATTCTTAACAAGTCAATATACTCTTAAAATCTCATCCTTAACAATAATTCAAATTTTATTTTTTATTTTTACTTTGTTAAATACCCCAATAATTGAGGGGTCTTTAAATTTTAGTCGTTAGATGTAATATAAAAATATTGGAAAGCCACATCAATTATTGGTGGTCCCATATCTACAAAAATTATATGATACATTCATGTGATAAATGACTGTCATCAAAGAAAAAATCTAAAAAGTGTTATCCTATCCCTTTCTCTCAAATAGGCCAAGCCAAATTATAAGGCTCTAAGGCTCCAATTAAACTCATTGTATAAGCATTGGGTATGCATTTTGGGCCTATTATGTCTAGTAATTTATCAAAGATGGGTGCTTTTGGAACTCTATGTTATGATATTAATAATAATATTTTTTAATAAAAAGATCGATAAGATAGAGTTAATGTTATTGATGTTCCTAGTTAAAGGGTTATTTTTACCTAAATCTTTGACTCTAATGCTAGCAAAGTTCTTTGATCACTTTGGAACATCTTCATAGTTTTCTCCTACATTTCCCCATTGTATGTCATATGGTATGACATATCTTTGGGTATGTTATCATGGAACAACTTGGACCCTAAAAGAAAAACTTCATTACCACTATTCTATTGTGTCTCATCCATGAAAAAGGTTTCTAGGTTTAGATGATTACCTTGTATGTAAAATAATTTGATAGGAATCTTGGATGAGTTTGCATAAAAAGGGGATTGATAATAGTTTATATTAGTTATTTAAATATTTTTATATTACCACTAACATAATCAAGAACTATAATATATTACAAGTGAAAATAACACTTCCAAATAGATAAAGAGATCCAAGAGGGTGATATGTTGATAAAGTGTATATTTAGGTGGTTTTCACGACCATCTAAGAAAATGGGAAAAATAGTCCATCTCCTTATACAAAGACATAATGATATAATTAAGTCATTTTAAAATAAAAAATGTACATTAAAAAGATATTAAAGGTATAATTAATTATGGTATTTATTATTCCTACACCAAGAATACAATTTATTCAATTTCTATGTTACTAACTATCCTAGTGATCTTATTGATGGGACATATACCTCAAGCTATGTCTTCAAAATAATGATGTAGGTGTTATCACATGGATGGAGAAATAATTAAACATCAACCTTCTATGGCTCTTTAATATATAGAGGCTAAATACAAAAATAGTTGCAAAGGAATCAACGTGGATTAGGAGATTATTGGGAGAGTTTAATTGATTTTCTAGTAAAAATATCACTTTAGACCTAATAACCAGAGTGCTTTACTCTTACCAAAGACTCATGTTCACACATTTTGAAATGAGGTACATTGAATTTTGTGGGCACTTCATTCAAGGGAAATTTTTCCATCATAAAATTACTCTATAATTTGGTTAGATCGATTATTAAGTGGTAGATATACTATGATCAAGGGTAATTGGTCTTGAATCCAAACAATCACAAAATAAATCCTCTATGCAGTGCCTCTATTACAAAACTTGTATTTACAAAGTTGTCATTGTGGGGGAGTGTCATAACAATGACACCTCCTAGTGGCTAACTCTACATATAAGACCTAAGAGCACTTAGAAGACCTATTAGCATTATGTATCTCTTCTCTTGTATTCATTCTTCTATTTGTAAAATAGATATAAGATCAATATGCATTATTATTGTAACAAGAACTTGGAAGGCTAGTTTGAAGAGTCTTGGGCTCCAACAAAAGCTTTATAAGACCTCATTAAACCATCAATTTAAGGAAACTTAGATTTAAATTATGAAAAGAGGTTTATTGTGTAGTTCAAAATGCATGATATTCATCTTGGCATATATATTTATTCCTTCAGACATGCTTGTCAAAGAAGTCCTATGTTATTGAGGAGCTTCATCTTTTCTTCTAAAAGACATTAATGGCATGAACCCTCTATAAACATTAAGGGGGAGCACTAGAGAATAACATTTATTTGTGGATTGCATTAAATGTACATATACCTAAATAACATTTATAAGGTTTTATCCTTATAAAATAACTAAGGGGTAAATAATAATAAAAAATTATAAATAAATAACCAATTTATTAACTAAATGTATAACCAAAAGGTTATATGGTGAAATTTTGTAACCTATTCACCAAACTATTAGATTGCTTTAGATATAGTCAATCATAAAGCATTTTATATGGAGAATACATAGCATATACATCAATAAGTGCTAGATGCAAGATTTCATGAGAGGTATGTAAATGCATTACATATGCATGTGATGGATTATGGAAAGAAGGAGAGGAAAAAAATATGCATTATCCAAGTTCTTGTGATGCTAGTATTCAAACATATTTTTTGTAAGTTTCTTCAAGAAGAATGATACTTTATGGGGTTTTTACCCTAAACGGTTTTCCCCATGTATATATTGTGTATTGTGTTGTCTAAATAATGTAATTTTTAATTTTTTTATTCTTTACTTCATATTTAATTTTTAGTTTCTTATAGGTCTTGTTTCCTTATATTGTTCCCATGTGGATGTATGGGTGGTGCACTTACACCCTAAGGGCATAGGTGGTCATGCATCTGCCCCTTTGGAGCATGGTTAGTGGCATACCTACCCTTATATTTTTGTGATTTCTAAAAATAAATTAACGAGGGAGTTTTATAAAAAAGAAGAGAGAAAGAGAGTGAAACAATAAATAGTGATGATCAAGGTTCCCCCATGTGAGCAATAATCATTACAAATGATATCTACCCTTGAGGCAACTAGGTGTGTGAGGTATGATATATTTTTAGTTATAGTTTTTTCCAATTATTAAGAATATATTTAATTTATGATGATAGAAGATTGATAAAAAATGGTTTGATTAGATTCAATTTATATTGGAGAATAAAGTTTTTTGATCATGCAATCACTGTAACACTCTCTCTAGAATATGCTAGAGATGGTTGTACATAGAGTGGGAGATACTATTAAAATATTTAGATTAGTTGTAAAGGTTGCAAAATACTTTAGTGTGAGAGGCTCCCTAAGAGGAGATATAGGATTATGAGAAATCATTTGCATAGCTTGGGTAGGTAGCTTGAGATCATACATGAGAGAAAATATAAGGAAATTAGTGGGGGAAAGGGTTCAAGCACATTAGGAGGGGGAAGAGAGAGAGAGAGAGATGATCAAATGGGGATTAGATGAATGAGATATTAGACATGGAGATAGCTAGGCCAATAGAGAGTGGATGGAAGGAGGTGAGGGTTTCAAGGTCTAGAGGATATTGGAAAAAGAAAGATTTCAAGATAGTAAAGCATGTGGAATAGCTCATGAGAGAATATGAAGAGAGATAAATGAGATAAATAAAGAAAATATATATGTTGGAGAATGTATGGACACATGGAATAAAGGAAGTATAGAAGTGATGATTGAGAAACTTGAGATGAAGAGAATATAGACAAGTAGGTGTCATGATGGAAAGGACTCTAGGAGAAATAAAATCAAATAATTATTTAAAGGAGGATGAAAAATAGGATAGGAAAACATGGAACTATATATAGTTAAGGGAAGGCATGAGAGACATATGAGGATGGTAAAAATGAATAAGGAGTTAGAACAAATGTTAGAGAAATATAGAAAAAGAGGAAAGAGAAAATTAGGGAAAATATGAATAAAATTCCATAATCCCATAATATAATCATCTACCAAGTGGATTTCTAGCATCAAAGGTTGGAAAATGGTGTGAATTAACTTTAAAACTAACTTGACATTGTGAAAAAACTAAAAAAGGTGTTTAGTGGTCTCAAGTTGATAACACACATGATAATGAAAGTAAAAAATATTCATATGCTTAAATCTATCACATGATAAAAGAGTTTGGTAAAGAAAAAGCCAAAGAAAATGAAACCTTTTTAGTGTTATAGTGGCTTTAAAAATTATAGCAAAGTGAAGATTCCAAGAAGCTACAATAGATTGAACATCCTAGCAATAGTACATTTTTTCAATTGGAACCTATTATGGAGAAAATCATTGATAAACAAGTCAAGGTTTATATCAATGCATAATTATCCATTGGTCACTTCCAATATTTCCACTAGATATAAAAATAATGTAAACAAAGTTTACAACGATATACTTACCTATGAAAACATATTCACTTCATTTATAGACTCAAAATTTGTAGTGTTTAATTGAAATTTGACTTTTAAATTAGGCTAGAATAGGCAAGACCCTATCTACAATGGTTAAATTTTTTACCATGGGTTTGAATTCCTTTTTTAAATAAACCAAAACTATTTATCCATGGAGCTTCATCCAAAGAAAGTCCATGATATTTAATTATTGGAGACCGCTAGATAAAATAAAAGTAAATAGAGAGCCCAAATATGAAGTTGTCCCATTTCTAACCAAGATAGTGTTTGATATCTTAATATTTTTATTGTTGTTATCCATTAAATTCCTAATTATCTTAATCAACATGGCATAGGGATTGAAATCCTAGGCCTTTCAAAGCTCTGTAACTATAAGGGTTTCCTTAAGAAATGTAACGGTGATTAAGTAGTTCCTAATGTTCAACTCCATCCAAAGCTTTGGAAATCAATTTGGCATGGAGATCAATGCCATGAAGCTCAATGTCTATAATCTCAAGACCTCCCGCATATTTTAGAGGGAACAAATATCCTAGGTAACTCAATGAAGTCCTTTGGTTCCCTTAGAGTTAACTTGAAAAAATTCTATAAGAAGATTTTACCAAATAGGAAGAATAGTAAATAAGAGTAGTAACTATAATCTTAGAGAAAAATTGGAATTCACCAACCATATAAATATGCTTAGTAATTAAATATTTCATCTTTTATTTTTTTCTATGTTAAATGTATGATTCCATAGCTCATAATATGTAGCTTGAAAGGTAAAGGTAATCGATATGAATTTGATTTTTTCTCTATTTTGAATCAAATATACACTTCTAACCAAGCTAATTTAGAATAGGAGATTGAATGGAACACCTTAAAGCTAAGTGATATTTTCTCAAACATTTCATATCATGGATTACATATGATACATCTTCTAAATAGTGGGAAAATAATCATCAACAAGATGATCACGAACAAGCTTTGTAGACAAAAAATTAGAAAGTGAGATGACTTTGACAAGGTTTTTAGAAGTGTATTTCACTAGTAAATAACTAAACCATTCAATAAAAAGCACATATAATAAATGTATTAGAGGAAAAACCATCAAATAGATTAAAATAAGATAAACTTATAATATTAAGTGCTAATAATGGTGATGCAAGCATAATCATATTTGAAGATAAATTACATTGATTTGATAAAATATTTCACAAAGGGTAGATCTTGGAGCATGATAATAATAAAGTGCCACTCAATTCTAAAACATACAAAGAGGGCCTTTTGAAGAGAATATCTTGCCCACTCAATGACTTCACAAATAGTTATATTTTGTTTAGGATAAACCAACAACAAATAAATCATGTTTGCTCAAGTCAAATCACCAAGGGTAGCAAGAGTCTAATGTGGAGAGAAATGAATTTTAAAATTACATTTAAAAAAATTAAAATAGTGATCATTTGCTAATTGATGATGGGATTATAGTCTCCATATATATTAATGAATTAAAAGTTTCCTTAGTTGATAAGCAACTCTAGCGAATAGGTATGCATAGCTTCAAGGTACATTCAATATAATCAAGATCAATAGTATCCCAAAGAGTTTGATATTATTGATAAGGGAAGCCATACATTCTTGAGGATTTATCACAAGACATTAAAGAAAACACCATAAGATATTAATTGAGATAATTTCCTAACTAACTTAAACAAAATTTGGGTGCAAAAATTACTTGATATTGAGTAATATTTTGTAACACGTTTGAAAATTTAGTAAGATGGTTTAAGACTTTTCTAATAGTTTAGATATATTTATAAATTTTTTTTGGAATAGATAAGATGAAAAAATTCTTTATTAACATGATCATAAATCTTAACCTAATGCATACACTTGGATTTGAGAGTCACAAGCTTTGTATGCTTATCAACTTTAAATTTTTGCCATAAAATCACAACATAAAGATGAACTTGTCCATTGAAAGGAAAGACCCAACTCTTGACAATATCCAAATAATTCTCAAGTAGTAGTCTTCTAGTTTCTTCTTTGGAAAATAAAAAAAAATCTTACTATAGTTCATAAGGAAGGCGACAATGCAAAAATTGGTTGTATACTAATTTATTCATCTAATGTTTCCCTAAGGATAAGGAACTTGTTTCTGAACCCTCTTGGTGTGACTAATTGTCCATCTAACGTGAATACGAAATATGAGCATTTTGCTAGTGGTAACCACTAAGCCCACTGTGGTTGTATATTCAATGAAAATCAATGAAGATAATACTCCAACCACACATTAAACATTTCCATCTAACCATTCAATTAAGGGTAATAAGAACAATTATAAGAAATTTGAGTATCCACACAAGATAACAACTTAGCCTATAATTTACTAGCGAATAAAGTCTCTACTAGTGCAAAATTTTGCATCCCTTCTTTCATAATTCCTAGATTGATCAATCCTTATGAATAATGTCCTATCATATATGTTATCTTGGTGGGGAAAATATTCTATTACACTATTTGAGTGCAAACTTCTTTTTTATGATTGATTGGTTGATAAGTGATAACAATTATTTATAATTGTAACAAAAAAAAGTGTATACACTTACAATTTCACATAGTATGTTGTGCTCACTTTGGTATGGTGCTTTGCATTATCCATGTGAAAATATGTAAGTGCCCTTTTGTTATATATTTTCTTAGTCTTTGTGTTGTTCCTATCATTTTGAGCCATTGTTTGGTCTAAATTATCTAAGTTGTGGGTGCTACGTGTGGATGTTCACACGATGTGCTAGCATTTTATGACAATTTGTGATTCCACTAACCGTTTTAAATAATTTCATTCCCCATACCATTGTTAGCCCATATAATGTATTAAGAAAATTCTAAATGGTTATCCTTCCCTTAGGATCCTCTTTGACCTAGATTCAAATAATTCTCTCAATCTTCTCACAAGCCATAACTTTGGAAAACACTCTCAAGTTCTACCAACAAAACAACTATCCCCATTATTGATTTTTAAAGCTCTTACTAGTGTTCTTTGCATGAGAAGACCATTGTTGTGCTCATGTACTCACATAGGTGTGGTAGAAACTAAAACAAACAACATTTCCCATCTTGGATACAAAGTTAGAGGTGATTTTGGTCTTGTTATTATTTTTCCAATCTTTGATTTGTTTATCATTTATTACATTTACATTTCTTGGGCATTCTTGGTAGTTTTGGAATTTAAAATTTAATATTGATTATTGTTATTGTGTTCTCGTTTATTAGCATAGTGTTGTGATTGCATTTTATTATTTTATCATTTTCATTTCCAAAAACTATAAAAAGACTAAGTTACCATGGAGGTCATAATGGTTTGTTGAGTGAATATAGGGGCTATTGTTATGCTAGATCTGTGTTAAGGAAAACTAGCTTGACCAGATTCCATGCATGCATAACCTCCTTTCCACTTTTTATGCTTTCCCTAAAGTGGCGTCCTCCTAATCTATTGGAGTTGACCACCTTGCTAGGTAGTTAGTTAGTAGTTTTTCCTCCTATAAGTAAGACTTGAATGCTCCTTCTCAGAAGGTTGATTAATCTAATGATGTACTCACATTCTTATTCTTCAGTAATACAATTATGTTGCTCTATTGTAATCATGCTTTCCAATGAATAAAATGAAGTTATAAGCTTGTTGCATTTGAGTTTACATTTGTCTTAAGGGATACTCATCCAAGGGGGCCCACTTGGTGAGCATTCCATCATTTAGTTTAGTTGTTACTTTTCTGTGCAGTTAGTTACAAATTTGGCAACTATTTATTCCTACAGCCTCTAGAATTCCATTATGTGACTGTTCCTGCGGCCAAAGCAGACAGAGTAGTTTCCTGTTTGTTTGCTTATATTTTCACTTATGTTATGCACTTCAGCTTAGTATAGTTGTTGGTTGATGTTCAACACTTATGTTACCTCTTTCTAATCAATTTACTTTCATCATTATGTCTTTCTTAGTTGTAGAATGAATATGACTACTATGGATTCCTAGTGCACATACTATTCTGACCCATTTCAAGTCTACATCCCTAGGTTGACAAGTTAAATGCACATTCATGATGACTAAGATAGCTATTCAAATTAGATGTCCAATCTCTAAATCACAGCTTTAAGGGCTTAGTTGTTAAATCATTGTAGGAGGCCAACACTTGGTATGGTAACCCTTTATGAGCCTAACTAAGAATTCACACACTCAAAACCTAGATTGGTTTAGAAGAGTCAAGTCAATTAGGATTGGGTAAGTAACCTTCATTCATGTTGTGCATGATTTAGAAGAGGTTATGATCTTGTTCTATGGATGTTCATGATTGGGGTTATGCTATCGAGTCTTTATGTCGAATGGAAGTTCTTATTTTTGTGCTAATACTTATAAGTTAATCAATGAAGGATATACTAGGATTGCATAAGTGTATATATGTACATGTCCTTGATAACTCATATGCATTGGAGTACCAATTGGATAAATGAGACATATACATATACATATACATATATATATATATATATATATATATGTTTTCACTTTGAGTATATACATCGATCAATGAATGGGGAATTATATGTGTTTGGGTTTGGATATTAAAGTAATGATATATGTATATTAAAATATACATATATTAATGTATGAGTATATCATTACGTTCATGTAAACCAATATGCTTATATATTAGTATACGTATATATTTGTATATCCATATATATAATTACTTAAATATATATTTGAATGACAATTAATATATATGCAATATTTGTGAGAATATAATTATATATATTATATATAATATGTTGATATATTTTTAAATATACCTTATATTAAACCAAAGCACATGAGTTAAAGTGCTAAGTTAAGCCTTATACTAGTGCAAAATTGAGTCATTAAGGGCACATAAAAGAATAGATAATGCAATGCATGAAAAGAGGCAATAAGAAGGGTCAAAGGCAACATATAAATCATAATCATTTGAGATATTTACATAGCACATAAGACTTATAAACTGCACAAGAATATAGCCCAAACTCAGTGAATGGGATTAGAATGAGTCAACACTAAATACTATTTACAATAAGAAGATGTATGGCCTAGCCTTTTAAGGAATATCAACCAGTGCATGAGTTATTGTAAGAATAAGTCAAACCAAAGGATGAAGCATGTAGGAGTTAGTTGTTGTTGTGTAAACATTTGAGAAGGAAGTTGAAACTATTTTAAAAGCCTTTTGCATATGTCAAACCGATGCTATATTTGTGGGCACTAAACATGTGAAGGTGGCATCATATTTGCAAGTGTTTGGAAACCTTAAAAGGTCTCCAAAATACACATAAGTATGTAAATAGTATTTAGACTCAATTAAGAGTAAACTTGGCAGCATTTTGTAAAGTAATTTGAATTAGGAAACTTGTTTTGAGCTTGTTGTCCCTTATCTCAAGTCGACTCAGCCATTTAAATAGTGAGGATTGTGATGTGTTGTAAACCTGTGAGTTAGCTTGGTGAGTCATTGCATGAGGTTAGAAATGTGGAAAAAAATATCAACTTGTTTGTAGCCATCAGTTTCTCACAAGTTGGTATAAATAGAGGTGCTCATTCTACCAATTGCTACACTTATCAATCCAATTTCCTTGTGTTATTTTGCTACAAATTTTGTGCAAAGTGAGTTGAGAGTTTGTGAGTGAAAGAATTTTTTTGTTGAGTTATTTGGTGATCGTTGAGAGAATTGGTGAGAGGTTAGGGTGGGAGTTAAGTTGATCTTGGAGGGAGTATCAATTGGGCTTGAGGAATTGAGCTAAGAAGGGAGTTTAATCAATTTGAGCTTTTATACAAGGATGCTAGTATCTATACCTTTGTCATTTATGTTGGAAAGGTTATATATTTTTTATTACTATATTAGAAAGGTTAAATAGTTATGATTACTACGTTAGAAAGAAATGGTTTAGAGTATGTTGTGATGCTTGATTATGCTTGCATATTCTTTATTGTTTCCTACTTTGGTGGAACCTATCTATTAGGTTAATACTTTTATATACCCTATATGGGAATTTATATTATGCTTGTCTATGGGAATTGACTATACATAGTTAGTCTATACTATACGTAGGTAGAATGAAATGTGAAATGTGGAATATATCGATGACTTGAGATAACTTTACTTTGTAAGCTTATACTGCTAGGTAAACCTTTATGAATGGTGAGGTTAGCAATACTAAGGTAATAATGGAATGATAGACATATCGTCATTGATAGGAAGTGATGTCATGCAAACCATATTGTTAATCTATACTTGTTTGATCGTTTGATTATTACTTTACTTTGATGAAAACCCTAGGTTGAGAATAACCTATTTGGTCGAGTTGTTTACTTTATTTTTTATTAAAGCACATAGGTTGGGATTAACCTATATAATCAGATTAATCATTTGATTATTGAATTTATCTTTGATTGAAGTCATTTATTGTTGAAATTATACTATTGAAAGGAGACTTTTATTATTAAGACTGTACTATAACGTTATGTTCATCTTACATCAATACTATATGTGTGTAGCATAAGATAGAGTTGCTTTGGGATATTGTAGCAATGCCATTTAGATATGAGTTAATGGGAAGGTTATTCCTGGGGTTAGGAAAATCCATGAGAAAGGGGATAGTCTTCGAAAATAATACTAATGGTCAATACAAATCGAGTAATTAAATGTGGTGAAATAGATGACCTCACTTGAAGTTACTAGGTGATGAATCTTTGGAAAAATTGGTATAGGTAGCCATTGTCTATACTATCAGTTCACTGTGTGATCCAATTTACATTCTAGACTGAGATAATCATACATGTAGAAGTAGACATTATGGTAGCTCTAGATATTTATGACACATCACTATGCTCAAGAAAGGTTATTTCAAGGACGAGTTTACCAAACCAATCTCTTTGTCGAAGGGAAGGATATCGTACCAAGTTTGGTAGATGAGTAGGGGACTGGAGTAAGTCCATGGTTGGTAGAAAAGTACTTGAATGATGCTTCTCCTCATGTAGTTGGTGACCAAGATTTGGAAGAAGGACATTCTAAACTATTGGTATTTTTGATTCAACAATTGAAGATGAACGTGCCAGTATTGGGGACAACTAGAAGGTATGCACCAAGGAAAGGGGACATCTAGAATGTTTGCATCAATGTTGGGTCATTTGTAATAGTTTATATTTTTGGTTCATGTAAGCTCGTTGAAGCAATGTATGTAATAATGTGTCCATCTATATGAAAATTGTAATAGTGAAAAGTTATCTTGAATATATTTATGTAAAGTTAAATCATACTTATATTATTGGAATGATTCTTTGATTATGCTATGGAAAGTTTGGATAAAGTTATATTTGAAATGATGCATTTATTATTGAATAGAAAATAAAAAATTTATGGCTCATAATGCTAGTAGCATAACTATCCACTTTGGGTAAAACTTAGTAAAAATTACTAGGTTGAATAATGGGCATGTTACAATCTTCATCTAATGAAGACACGTTGCTATTGTTTGAAAGACATGTATCAATTCTATCATCTTCTGGAATCATGATATCTTCCCTAGTAGGAGAGTTTTTAGGAGAGGAGCAAACAAGATGTTCATCACATTCCATGGCTAGATTATGTAAGACAACTTCATCACAAGTAGGGGATGCATCGTGAGAAGAATAACCATGATTTTCTTGCTTACCGATGATTGCATGCTTTTTTTCAATTATATCTTCCCAAGTGAGAGAAGCATTAGGAGAGGGAGAAACAAGTTTCTCACGACTCTCGATGAGTGTATCTTCTAACACCAAACTATCTTCTTCACAAATAGGAGAGATATTAGAAGAAGAACAAATGCGATTGTCATGGTTATCTATGATTACATCCCCTTGTACTATAATGTCTTCCCAAGTAGGAGAGGTAGGAGAAGATAAATAAATAGGATTTTTATGGCTCTCAATCATTGGATATCCTAACACCAAAATATCTTCTTCACAAATAGGAGAGATTTTGGTAGAAGAACAAATGCGATTGTCATGATTGTCCACAATTGCATCCTCTTTCACTAAAGCATTCTCACAAGTAGGAGGTGTTAGAAGATGAATGGAGAGGAGGTAAAGTGATGTTAAGAAATGTGTCAATGATCTCATCTTCTTGTGTCATAATATCTTCCCAAGTGGTAGAAGGAGAGGGATAAACAAGACTTTCATGATTCTCAATGATTGTATCTTCTTTCACCAAGATACCTTCGTCACCAATAGGAGAGGTATCAAGAGAAGGAAAATTATGGTTTTCATGATTATCCATGCTTGTATCCTATTGTGTCATATCATCCTCACAAATGGGAGAGATAGTAGGGTTTGAGTGAAGGATAGGCAAGGTGATATTAAGAAACATGTCAATGGTTTGGTTCTCTTGCACTAAGATGTTCTCATAACTAGGAAAGATAGTGAGGGATGGATAACATGTTTCTTAATGAACTCATTTATTTTCTCTAAATTGTACTCATAAGAGGGGATGTTGTACTTATACAATCCATTCTTAACATGTCAAAACCACATCTTTGAAAAAGAAACATGCTAACATGAAATGTAATCTATCCAACTTATGCAATGCTTTAGAATATAACACTTGTCTTGTACATTTGATGATTTTGAATATTGAAATGCAATAAATTTTTTATAATTTTGCAACAAATGAGACAAAATAACACCTTTTCTTGCACATATACTAATTGTTTTTCAAATTTTCAAAATACAGTTTGAATAGCAGAAATAGGAAGCTAAAAAAGAGATTTAAATGCACTCAGAAAGTGGTCAGAATGTTTGTACAGGGACTCATTTGCCCATGGGCGAATGGGTCCTTTCTCAAGGTTTTAAAAATTGAAAATTTCAAATTTTGGGCTTTTGTATGTGATTTTTATTTTTGGTTTCAAACTATAACTTTATACATGACAAAATTTTCCAGAATTTGATGACCTAATGCAAGTAGATTAATGGCAAACGATGAAATATATGACACTTTTTTAAATGAAATTTTGACTCAATTTTTGAATATGAATAATTGAACATACACTAATATGCAAGTACTACGCAAAATTAATGTAATATGCATGCAAGTTTTTTGAATTTTTTAGATTTGAACAATGCAAAAATGCAAATGCAATACAAACTAATGCAATTTTGACAACCTTAAATGAGATGCAAAGAAAACTTATGCAAATCCTAGATCTAAGGTTTGGATTATCTCCAAATCAAAAATTTGGATGTTCAAAATGTCGGGTTATCTATAATGAAACATAGAAAAATAGGTGATAGGCTCAAAACATAAGGTTTTATACTAAATTTGGAATGTTTCACCAAACTTACTATAAATAGAAAGGGAACAATGCTAGGGTGCAATGAACCTACCTATTTTCTATTTCATTCAGGAAATGAGATCCTCCAAGATAAAATTAACTTTTAGCCCTCAGGTGAGTCAATTTCATGGAAGATCTAGCGATTTCCTTTATGTGTGTGTGGACGAGGGGTAAATTTCAAACAACACTTTTGGGAGATGAAAATAAAATAGAAAATGACCTAAAATATGTAACCTAAGACCTAATTCATGTAGATGAAGCATGGATCTAACAGAAATAGTCAATTTTGTGCAAATTGGATGAGTGGAAGACACTTAAAACTTTCCTTAAAAATTGGTTGCTAAGTGTCTAGATATGGCGAATGGGTCTTGAGACAACTTTTTAAACTAAATTTTTGGGAGCCTCTGAAGACAAATATGAGATGCAATTTCCCATTGGTTTCACTCAAAAATGACGGGAAATAAATTTGAGATTTGAGTTTTCATGATCTTGACAACTTTTCTTGCAACTTTGACAACTTTTACAATTTTTGCAATTTTGCACTGTAGAGATCTCCACTCAATTTTTCTTCATCCTAGGACCTAAAATACAAACACAAGAGAGAAATTGTTTGTTTTTGGTGGATGAGGGTTTTCCTTGGTCAAACCCTGTTTGGGTAATTAAACCTTGAATTGAAATAATGAAATATGAAAGGAATGATGAATGAACAATTCTATGTTGCAACTCACCAAACTCTTGAATAAACCTTCTGAAATCTGAAATCTTGATCTTGATCTTGCATGAAATGGCTTCAATGGATGTGGATCTTGATGCTTGAAATATGACTTTGAATGCTTGCTTGAATATTTGAAACCTACATCACAATGTTAACTCCAAAAACATGTATGATGATTGATAACTTTGACATGATGCTTGAGATCTTGATTGTTGCAACAAATGCTTGAGAAATATGCTCTTCAATGCTCTTGACAATAATATTTGCTCATATGAAAGTTCTCTCAAAAATCTTATAGTTGATTTGATAAAATAACCTTATATTTATAGGTATGTATCCTTAATTTCCCAGAAATTAAACATTACAAGCTGACATTAAAATTTTAATTTAGGGACATTAAAATACCACCAAAAACATGTTTTAAAAATGGGTTGAAAGGCCTAGGGTGGACCCATTCACCTATGGGCGAATGGGTCCTAGGTCCCTATTCCTAGAACACATGTTGCTCAAAGTAAAGTGTTATGTCTTGGCATTAATTGTTGTTGGGTTTCCCTTCGAATAATGTAATTTATTAGACTTGTAGATGTAAAACATGGCTTATTAAGACATAATTAAGTCCAATTTAATTAAGAGGGCCCAAACAAAGTGTGAAAATGTAAAGGAGTACATTTTTCTACATTGCAGGCATGATCTGCAACAAGATTTTACAAAGAGTTTTTGAACATATTGAAATTCAACAAAAGGAGAAAAAAACCTTAGTCATATTGCCAACTTTGTTATACCTAATGTAGTGCAACTCTTAAGCTTAACCCAAGTGATAATGGATTGCTCACAGAGGATATAACCTTCATAACTGGATATGAAATTATGTTTCTCATACTATTGGCATATATAATCAATAACATTACAAGCTTATATCATTCTTACCATTTTTGAGGGATTATTAGAATCATTAATTAGTGGTCCCAATCTCATCAACTTTAGTAACAAATATTAAAGTAAAGTAGTTAATAGCCATATTTAATAAAATATATATCTAAATAAATAGGAATAAATGCATGTGGTCAATAATAATAATATAGAATATTTTGAAGCAGGCAAAATGCCAACACATTTGTAAAAATATATAATGTAGTGATAAGTTATTGACACCTATGATGTTATATTTAAGTCGTCCTTATCTAAACACCTATGACGTTATATTTAATAAGTGCCTATAAAAATGGAAATTTCCTAGAGCTAGCTTTGGTACCATTCTCATTATTTTTAGTAACAAATATTAGATAAGACTAATAAAGTATCCAAAAAAGTTGAAGTAAATGTAACTATCAATAAAAAAATGATATAGAATATTTTGAAGAAAGAAGTAAAAAATGATCTAGAATATTTTGAAAAGAGAAGAAAAATGATGGTTGGTGTTGAGTATTTGTCAACATGCAACCTAGGTTCGGATTCCCAAGGGGCCTATGGTAGGCCTAATTTATTTGGTCAGTGTATTTAAATAAACAACACGACAAATTGTATACACACAATATAAAACCCTTAAAAAGACAACACAAAAGTTTGTACACACAATTTAAAACCTTCTTAAAAACAACACGACAAATTGTACACACGTTTGAAACCCAAATTGAAAAAAACCATGACAAACTTTATGTACACAATGTAAAACTCATTCGGAAAAACATCACAATAAATTGCATGCACACAATGCAATACTTAAATAAAAAACAACACAACAAATCATATACACAACATTAAAAAACCAGTTAAAAACAACACGACAAATTGTATACTCACAATTTCAAAACAAATTGCATATACATAATACAAAACTCAATTAAAAAATAACACAACAAATTATATACACACAATATAAAAAGCTAGATAAAAACAAAGCAACAAAATGTATACTCACAATATAAAAACCCAGTTAAAAAACAACACGACAAATCGTATATGTGTGTGACAATATATAAAAACCCAATTAAAAAACAATACGACAAATCATATACATTCGTGACAACACGACAATTAGTATACACGCATGACAATATATAAACCCTGATTAGAAAACAATACGACAAATCGTAAAAACAATATGACAAATCGTATACACGCGTGACAACACGACAAATTATACACACATGACAATATATAAAACCTGATTAAAAAACAATACAACAAATCGTATACACGCATGACTATATATAAAAACTCAATTAAAAAACAATACGACAAATCGTATACGAATATAATGACAAATTACTGGAACTTAAACATTTACAATACTCTGTTCAAATCTCTTCCCTAGCAAGAATGAGGTCCCTGTTTGTGAGCCACTGTTCCAGTAAACTTTGATCAATTACCCAGAAAGACATGACAAGATTCAGATAAATTTAGAGCAGCAGATTGTGGAGTAGAAACACAGAAACAGGGAGAGAGAGCTTTTACATAATCCACACTAGTATTACCGTAGATAAATTCTGTCAGGCGATCGGATAATCGGAGTCAGTTTCTTTCGTCCAAAAGCTTCATTTATTTTTACCGACAAATGCTGTAGAAAAGATAACTTTCCAACTATATTGTCAGTAGTGGAAGAATATGATAAAGAAATCCCGAGTTTTGTGGACAACACACAAAAACAAAAAAATCACGACTCCCTCGACCACAAATTACAACAACAAAACCAAAACGCCGTGCAGACAGATTTCTTTTTCGGACAATAATTGTGGAGCAAGGCCATTAACGCAAGACGGGAGGATTATCCAATTCATAAATTCTTTTTCTGTTGATTCCCGGTTCGCGATTCACAGCAACGGACACCTTTGTTGTTGGGTCGGTCAACTGACAGAAAAAACATTGAGAACTGCCGACTCAAATGCACGCACACGTTTCGGGAGCGGAATCTCGGAACAAAAAGGCCTTGGGAGTTTCGGACACACAACAAACAAACCACCAACAACAAAATCATTTGTACGCTGGATCGCCCAATACAAAAGCTTGGAGATGAACGACAGGAGCGAGACCGGAATTTGACGGAAATTTACTTTGGAAAACCAAAACAAGAACTTTCACATTTCCCATTTCTCAGTCAGTCCGTCAGGTATGCAAAATTTGTTTTCCAGTGGAAGAGCAGTTTGGAGTTGGTGAGTATCAGTGTTTGGGAGATATGAAGGACGAGGAATGGTTTGCCAAGTGGGAGGAGGAGCTGCCATCGCCAGATGAGCTGATGCCGTTGACCCAGAACCTTATTACGCCCGATCTCGCTGCCGCCTTTAAAATCCACTCGCCGCCGGAATCTCTGTCTGTCTTTCCACACCAGGCCCAGCACCACCACCAGGGCCAGCACCTCCAGAGAGCGGAGGTTTCGAAGAGACTGGGGGAGGCGGAGGAGGAGGAGTCGTCTGTTGGTGGCGGTGGCGGCGGCAGCGGCGGAGGCGGCGGCGGCGGCGGTGGGGGGGAAGAGCCAGCGCGGACTCTGAAGAGGCCGCGGCTGGTGTGGACGCCGCAGCTGCACAAGCGGTTCGTGGACGCCGTTGCGCACCTGGGCATAAAAAACGCGGTGCCTAAGACAATAATGCAGCTGATGAATGTGGAGGGACTGACCCGCGAGAACGTTGCGAGCCACTTGCAGAAGTACCGGCTTTATTTGAAGCGAATGCAGGGGCTTTCGTCGGAGGGGCCGTCGTCTTGTGATCACCTCTTCGCTTCCACGCCTGTGCCGCCCAGCCATTTTCTACACCGCGATGATATGATGCTGCCACTCGTTTCCATGCCGCATATACCCACTGCCCCGCACTACGCCACCTTCGATCCCAGGTTTCTCAGCGGCCTCCCCAGGCAGCCTCCTCCTCCTGCTCCGCCTCCTCAGAGAATGGCCATGGCCCCCTCTCCCTCTGCCTCTGCTTTTACTCGAGGTGAGTATGTTATGGTTGACGATTTGAGCACCGTTAGCTCCGCCGCTCCTCGCCAGGTGCTCACTCTCTTCCCCAACAGCGACAATTGATTCACGGATACGCCCACCCAAAATCTCATCGCTTCTCCTTTCTGGTTCTGATGTAAAATATTCTGTGTTTCTCCATGTTGGTCAATCTATCTGCTATCCTATCTATCATCGCCTCATAAAATTTCAAGGTTATGGCAATGGGCATGTTACTACCACTCGCTCTGCTTTTAATGTCTGTATTCGTTGCGAACTTCACTGTCAGTCACCTCACAGTGCTTCAACTCCTAACCCAATTTTTTCATAAATAGCAAAAAATTGATTTCTATGTTTTTAATAAAACGGTGAAAACTACAGAAAGAAATGGCTGTGAGCCTCTTTTGCAGTATAACAATATAATCTAAACTAAAAAAGAAATCAGAGATCTAGTTACTAAAATCATAAACATTGCACAATATCGCTGTTTTATCATTCTTAGAGATTAATCTTGTGATTATCCTTTAACGATTGTGTTTTATATTTTTTATTGTTATTACTAACTTTTTCATACAGTAATTCCTCTCTTTCAAACCTATAGGCTTTCCAATTCTGTCAACAATGATATTCAGTTGATTGTCGTGGGAAATAGTACCAAATTTCTCAGGATTCTCTGCTCTCCTTTGCTTAAGCATAACAGTTTGATGTTCCTCACGCAGTTGGAGAAATTAAAGAAGAACTTATTTTGTCTAGTTCCAACTTTTACATGGCTGTTTTGCCTAAATAGCAGCCCATGGACTTGTACTTGGAAATTTTAATCCACGAGTTTCCCTACTTTCTCCCACTTGGTTCTTATTTTTTGATTTACTCTGTTCTGTAGCGAATCCTCACCATAGTTTCCTATCATGTAGCCTCATTACTTTTATAGGTTTTGATTATTGATGGAATTCTGGAGCCAGTTTTAATTGAGCCCTTTCCATTTTAAACACAGTCACTTTTTAGATCTCTTTTGACTGAGAAATAATGCAAAATATGATGTATACTTTAATCAGTGGTCATTGACATGTAAGTAGCAATTGTATTATAATACTGCACACCAATTATTTATCTAGAGAGAAAATACTTTCTATCAATGGCAACTGAAAAATATGAGAAACAAAGTTTTATAACTATGACTGTCATTCTGTATGACTCAGGTAAAAGCCTTATTCCATCTATGTGCTAATTTATTTTAAAAGGGCTGGTCAGATTTGAAAACCCTAAAAATTGTTTTGAAGTTTGATGCGTTGGGCATCTTTTATTTAAATTATATGCCATGATGGTTCTATGTTTTAGGGTGCTCGAGAAGGCAGAGCTTCCCTGCCTGGATAAAAATATGCTCCATCTACAGGGATTTCTTTTTATTCTTTTGGTCATTGTTTACAGCGAACTGTACTCTAACTTCTAATATCTACATGCTAAATATTTGTTACTAGCAAGTTTTGAGCGCTTACACATAAAACTTGCAGCTCTAATAGCAATTATCAGTAAGAAAATTCAAATATATCCTTCATCTACGTACCTAACCTATTAATACCTTCTTGAAACTGCATATTTCTTTATGCAAACCTTCTGTTTAGTTTGACTTAGTTGCCAAGTGCAGAAGATCAAAGGGGATAGTAACATTTTGTGTGATAAATACCTCTAGAATAGGGTTGCCTCAATAAAAAATGGTGAAACAATTTTGATGATATCACCCAAATAACCACACATTTCAAAACTCAATATCGGACCTAGTAAAATCCATTTGGGATTGAAAATTAAGTCAAGGAATCTAATTAATATCTAGTATTCAACATTCGGTTCATTATTAATTCTCAAGTCCTGATGATAACAGAATAAATCCAAGATGATCGACTAGGAAGTACATTAAAAGAATTTACTGCGAGAATGCCAGCACTCTTGACCAAACGGAAGAGATTCTGTCAAGTTGGAGGAGAAATTAGGGACACAGCTGCATAAAGTTTTTTCTTCCCAACACTTTTTTCCTTTGTCATCTTGCAGCAGTCTTTCAACTTGAGAACAACTCTTCTCAATTTGCACGTATTATGTGAAACTAGTTTCTAAAATAAAAATAAAAATTGGAATAAGCAGAAATGAAAAAAATTACAACGCACAGCAATTGACTTGATTGATGTCATAGATTCAAATCAATAGTTCATGGTTTGGGTGTGAGCTAAATTTTTATTCCAAAAAGAAATGTGAGTACTTGAAAAGTTTTTGTACTATAACACAGAGATGTACGCTAGGCTTATTATGAACTTACTTTCTAACTTGGGCATCACTTCAAGTTCACACCCAAGATCTTAAATGTTTATTTTGCTTCTCTACAAATTCGTACGGCATATGTCCATGCTCCATATGGATTTAAGATCGAAATTCTGCTTTATGTTGTTCTTCTGCTAAGTATATATGACATTTCTCCATGCTGTATGTAGATTCTAGGCAGGAGTTCTGCTTTGTTGTTCCTCTACTATTTATTTACAGCATTTCTCCATGCAATATATAAAAATAAGATGCATAGAATTAAGATAGAAGCATGCCACATATAGAAATAAGACACAGAGAATTAAGACAGAAGTTCTGCTTTCTACCCTTGCACCAACCTTATAATTTAGACCTGGATCTATGGATCTGAAGGAGCCGTCCTCGTGAGTTAGCATCCTCCGCACAAACATTTATTATTTTATTCCTTTCTAGGGTAGCCCTTGTTCCAGAAGTTGAAACATCTGTATATCTCTAGTAATTTTCCTAGGAAAACAGAGCTTTGGAATTAATATTTTCCTATGGTTAGGTTAGCCTTCATTTAAAATTTTGGACAATTCCAAATTGTTTGCCACATACTATGATAATACGCTGTTCATTTGCTACAGTCATGGCACTGATACTATCTTTCAGTGCCAGTAGCATCCACCTATTTAACCAGAGTCTTAGCAAGCAAATATGCTTTACTGGCATCTGATAGTATCAGTGCCAGTAGCATCCACCTATTTAACCAGAGTCTTAGCAAGCAAATATGCTTTACTGGCATCTTCCATCATACATCATATGGATAGATAGAAATAACTTCAAATGTACCCATGTTGCTGTCGATGCCTGTATATAAGTTGTAGAACCAATACTTTTAATTTGGCAGAAAACCCTGTTCATTGCTGCTATCATGGCACCATTAATTAATAGGACTCGACAATGGAGAGTTAAAACAAAAGAAGATTCAGAACAGGGGTCTGGTGTTGTGATGAGTCCCTGCGCATGCTTGGAATTGTTATAATTTCACTGTGAGGTTTTTAGAAGATATATTTTTTCCACTTTACTTTCTATGGCATGATGTAAGTAGGAGTTTTCTATCTTGGGTTCTGACGAAATGATGATAGTGATGGAAAAAAATAATGGAAAGCAAGTTAGAATTTTATCCAATAAGATATAATCAAAATGTGTGCCCACTGAAAACTGCGCTCCCCAGATATAAATAGGAGAAATTGAGCAAGTAGACTTTCAATCCATCTCAATTCCCAAAAACACTCACATGCGGCTTGCAAGATAGAAGCTAAGTAATAAATGTTTAGGCTAGCAAAGATGTAATAGATAAGAATGGCAACGAATCTGATTAGAGGTGAGGAGAATGAGAAGAACTGATCAGTTGGAGGAGAAGGCTATGATGGCTATAAATTAAAACTAGAAGCCCTAAGAGTAAACAGGGATGGAATTGAAAGAGCTGATGTGTTGTGTTCAACACACTGGCTGTTTACATGAGGACGCACAGCTGGTGCATTGTTGTTGCATTGACCACAATGCTCCAGCTGTTTACAACCAGGGATGAAATTGGAGGCTAAAAAGAATGAAAACCATGCTAGATGAAATAAACTGAAATCAGAAGAACAGTAATCTGCGTGTCTAATTCAGTCGGAGTTTGATATGCTTGTGGACCCTAATGCAATGCTAACATATAAACAAACCGTTAACGAATTTATTTTTTCAAGAACAATCAGTCACAAGCAAGGTGATTGATTTATCCAGAAAGGATGAGCTGTGAAAAAATTGTTGAATGTGGGTCATCGAGGTATGCCCGAGTGCAAGAAAGTGCAAACTCCAGCAGTGAAGCAAATGCTGCTCTAATGATTGCTTATCAAATCAAGTAATACGACTGATATAAGCTAAATAATTGATGTTACAACGAAGCTTTGATTTATCAGTTGATTCTCCATTTGAAGAAGGTTTAGCTAGATGTGAAATACAATTATATAAAAACTAGAGCAAACTTGTGAAATGAACTGATCTAATGGAAAAATACCTTGAAATATGGGATAAGGATGTGGTGTAACGGAAAGAAAGTGCAAACTCCAGCAGTGAAGCAAATGCTGCTCTAATGATTGCTTATCAAATCAAGTAATACGACTGATATAAGCTAAATAATTGATGTTACAACGAAGCTTTGATTTATCAGTTGATTCTCCATTTGAAGAAGGTTTAGCTAGATGTGAAATACAATTATATAAAAACTAGAGCAAACTTGTGAAATGAACTGATCTAATGGAAAAATACCTTGAAATATGGGATAAGGATGTGGTGTAACGGATCAACTTTGGTTGTTGCAAAGTTGGAATGGACAATCTAGCCTACTCAAATGATTGCTTATCAAATCAAGTAATACGACTGATATAAGCTAAATAATTGATGTTACAACGAAGCTTTGATTTATCAGTTGATTCTCCATTTGAAGAAGGTTTAGCTAGATGTGAAATAC
Organism: Sequoia sempervirens; assembly: GCA_007258455.2. NCBI lineage: Eukaryota > Viridiplantae > Streptophyta > Pinopsida > Cupressales > Cupressaceae > Sequoia > Sequoia sempervirens. The sequence continues at coordinate 3,002 of VDFB02099228.1, read as the reverse complement.
AATTATATAAAAACTAGAGCAAACTTGTGAAATGAACTGATCTAAAGGAAAAATACCTTGAAATATGGGATAAGGATGTGATGTAACGGATCAACTTTTGGTTGTTAAAGAAGTTGGAATGGACAATCTAGCCTACTCAAAAGCCAAAAAAGAGCAAACAAGCAGCACTGAGAAAAGACATTTGTTATAAAATAATTGCATTACATAGATTATTTAGACTAGTTAAATAAATCCATTCAATAAGCACATAATACATATAGATTACTTAGTTGGGACAAATAATTATAACAAATGTGCAAAAATTAAATCCGAGGGTTAATGATATTTGGCTCTAAAACATATGATGGATAAATGATGTTGAATTTGTGTAGCACTATCTCGTTTTAGCTCAAAAGGGAGCAAATATTGATTGTCACTTGATCTTATGGATGACACACTTTACACAATTTTCTTGAAGGAAACAATTACTATGATACCACTTGATCTATAAAAAGAGGTTAAACCTCACTCTACTATTAGCAAATGAATGTTCAATGAAAACAACTCTCACAATCCTTTAAGATCCACTATTAACTAAATCCTTAGCAATAGATGTCTTACCAACATAAACATGTGCAAATCAAGTAAATACAAAGCTTTTTTCAAACATAAATGGAAATAGCAAATGAAACTCACAACAAAATAAAGTGATTATATATAGTTTTCCTTGGAGAAAGCCCAACATGGGTAGAAAAACTCTAGCACTTGAGAGCAAATACCTATTGTTCCACTATCACAATGTTTAAATAAAGGTGAATAATTGCTTATATAGTAGTAATGGGCTCACATAATACTTTGGGAGCGTCTACTATTCTTGCAATGCACTCTCATTTCATTTAGGGGTGTATACACGCTTGTATCAACTTTGAAGATGGACTGCAACTACCATACAAGGAAAGCCAACCTCTTCCAAATGTGGAAAAACATGTGAGCTTTGTACAACCTCCCAACCTTGAAAGATGGAAAACCAATTAATTGAGTGGAAAATCAAACACTTGCTTGTACACTTGTTAGCTTGTAAACGAGTTTTCTAGTTTAGGTAGTGAGAATTTGTTGGTTGACGCATTTGACACAAGCACTAACAAGTTTATCAGGTGAACGACTATTCACTAGTCTACTAAGAGCGATGAACTTGTAAAAGTAGCCTTCTTGGGTCATTTTTGAAGATGTCCCATTCCATCACTAATCATCATTAGCCTTTTCACAACTTGTTTTATTGGTGCATTGATGATTTTTCTCTCCAAATGCATCATTGACACTAATGAGTTTGAATGATGTGACTCAATGGTCTAGTATACTTTTGGAGCCATTTTTTTTGGAACACAAATCCACATTTAAGTGGATGACATGACCCAATGGTCCAATATAGTTTTGGAGTTGATTTTTTAGATAAAAAATCCACACTTAGATGAACTCATCACAATATTACAACTTCATTTGATGTATGTGGAAAAAATCTACATAATGTAATTATAACAAATTCTATCATGAACAATAAAAGTAGTGGTGATGTGATGATGTATAGACAACATTATAGATGAAGCAACATAAAGTGTCCATTGTGAATTGGCAATAGGATGGAGGTCAACATACAAATAATAATTTGGTTATGATATCATGGGGATAGGGGTCATTACTACTCAAAAACATATAAATATGACATCAAAAACTAACATTATTAGTTTTATCCCAAGATATTTTGTTAAAAGTGTTAGATTTTATAAAGAACTAGTAATAATTAATTCTCCTTGGAACAAATATAAAATTCAAATGCAAATATGGTGAGACCAACAATCTTCCAATATTTGTATTCAAGTTGTGTAAAATAAAGGAAATGGATGATGCACAAATTGAGGTGACAAGTAACCTAGGGAGGTTGAGTAAGTTGTAGTGATTTGTGGATTAACTCAACATGTAGGAATTTTTTTTTCAAATGAACTCACTTGATGAGGTAAAGGTGGCACCTAATTACTATCAATAAAAGAGATGGATGAAGTAGAGGTGGCAAAAAATCTCATTAATTGAGTTGACATGCACTCTTTTCTCTTATTTTACTTAAATAAGTTAATTAAATTACTTAAGTAAACTTAATTTTACAAGTTGGAATTATATAATTACATCACCTCGACCCCCCCATCCCCACTTAAGTATAATCTAGGGGGAAAAAGGGGTCTTGACAAGACAAGCCGTATGAGGTCTTCATGTACAATATGAAAGACTCCAAGGTGCAAAGAGATTGTACCCCTAAAAGAAGAGAAAAATCATAGACTAAAATGCTCTCCCAAAGAGAGGAAAGATGGTGAATGAGAGAGCTACCCAAAAGTGTGTTTCCTTTTACACTAGTGATGGAAGGTTGAAAGTAAAGGAGAAAAATCATAGAATAAAATGCCCTCCCAAAGAGATGAAAGATGGAGATGAGAGAGTTGCCCAAAAGTGTGTTCCCCTTTACACTAAAGAAGGAAGGTTGAAACTAAATGTTGATGAAGATCTATGCATGTCAAATAACATTTCTTTCCTTAGGTAGTAGTAGACCCGTAAGTGCATGTAGAAGGTCTCTCCAATCCTAGAAGTTTAATGCGGGAATACAACACAAAATGTATTGTGAAAACTATGAAATGATCCCATGTTGGTGATGAGTCTTGAGCCTAATTGAAGAGGATGATTGCTAATACTAGGTGGAAAGTGATTTACAAAAGGTGTCAAAGAAGTAGTGTATGGTTGTATAATCTTTATGCATGTGACATAGCTACATTGCTCATCTCATTATATGTTTTGTTGTGAAAAATTATTAGAAGCCCTTAGTGAAGTGTCTCTAAACTCTATAGAAGCAATAAGTAAAAGTGGAATCTTAGTGCATGTTATGTGGCTATGCTACACATCCCATGGACTACTCACATTATGAATGATTGTAGATGGGGTATTAGGAGGATCAATTGTTGTTTCAATTAAATTTACATGCATAA